>LZPO01067333.1:11397-32540 GCA_001675575.1 Neotoma lepida
GGGGAAACTGGTGGGGTGGGAGGAGGGAGGAGAGGGGGATCTGAGGTTGGTATGTATAAGGAGTGGAAGATCTTTTTAATGTAAAAATAAATAAATTAATTAATTAATAAAAAAAGAAAAAAAAACATTAAGTAATGACTCTCTTTTACAATTTCAAAAAAATTCAAGTATGTTTTATCTGATTTAAGTTTAGCTATTGCAGCTATGTTCTCATTTCTCCTTTTAAGGAATATTTTCTTCTAACCCTTCATTTCTAATGTCTAAATGTCCCCACAAATCAAGTGAGTCCTTTACAGATGGATCCTGTTGTTCTTTTTAGTTATCTATCTAATCTGCATATTATACCAAATAATTTTATCTGTTTGTCTTCTAGGTAATTACTGACACTAAAGCCATTTTGATAATTGTTCAAATAACCTGTCATCTGANTATAACAGATGACTTTAAGCTAAGTTAATTTGATTGCAAGAAACAAAAAGTATATTTTAAATCCATATAGCTGTCATATTTTGGATTTTCTTATTATAATTTATCCCTTTATATTACACATATATTAAAATTATTCTATACATTTTAATAGTTATATTTGCATATCATCATTAAATATTTAGCATATTCTGAACTTGAGTGTATATTAGCAATAAAAGTATTACAGTTTTAGTATTGTTCATTGGTGTCTTTTTCCTTCTATCTCTAAGAACTCTCTCAGCTTTTAAAATCTGATTGGTCTGGTGGTGATGAACTACCACAGCTTGTCTGTCTTGGGAATTAGCTAGCTCTTCATGACTTCAGAAGGGCAGATTTGGTGGGTGGGATTTTCTTCTTTTATTTATTTATATTTTGTCATTAGGAGTAATTTTATTTCTATGTTCCTTTAGCACTGTCAGATGTGGGTTCCATAATTCAATTTTAAAAAGTGGTTTGTTACTCTCATAACATTCGTGCAACTGTTGTGCCAGTAGTTTGCAGGCAGGTGCTAGAATTTGTTGACATGCCTAGCTGGGATAATGTACCACTCTTTTACTGTCAACTGTATTATTCTCTATGAGATTATGTTTTATCATATAAGTAGTAACATTAGTTGATGGACACTACAAATGATCTACAAAAACATTTANCTGGGAATAGCTTAGAGAGTAATAAAAAGTAAGGTGTAAGTGGGGGAAAAGCAAGAAAAGTCTTATGCAGCAAATAATGCATTTAAATCTCTACAGAAAATGTTCTCATTGCCACAGCTATAAACAGCTGAGGACATGACCAGTCATAGGATTTTCTCTGTCTCTGGTTGCTCTCAGTTTGTNTTCCTGTTTCTTTTATTTTCAAAGTTGCTCTCCTGGAAAACTAAAACATATATCTAAATTCTGTGCTAAAAGTATGGGGGAAATAGAATACTTTTACTCCGAGCAACAGTTATTTTAAAGCCTGCCATTATTTTGATTTTGCCTGCCTATGCACTAGCCTTTGCTATGTAAAAACAATATGTACTTTTACAAATCTAGCTTTTGAAATTATGATAAGGTATCTGGAGAAAAACTACCTAGCAGAAAGGACCTAGAAGATAGATTAGACTATCCAAGTCTTCACATGTCTTTATGTGCCAATGGGAAAAACTGAAATTAATACCACAGATTACTATTGTGCTCCAAAGAGTTGTAGCTCACTTAAACAATGGTAAAATATCCTTTCCCAAGAACTTTCAAGGGTCAAAGAGATAGCTGGGCCTGCTATCACTAACATGCAGTGGTGGAACTTTTATTTTCCTCTAATGCATAGACCTTGACCTTCCTCTGTCGGATAGACTAATTTTATAGTAAAATTCTAAAGGCCATATTCCTTCCTTCTACCCTACTTCTTTGCTATTTTTCTAAAATGTTTGGAATTTTATTTTCAAAACTATAATTGTAAAAAATGAAGAAATATGACTTTGGCTTTTGATAGAATCCAGTTCAACCTCATTTCTGATCCTGGATCTTTTAAAATATTTTATTTAATATTCATACACTTAGATTATGTGTTTGGATATAATCCACCCCTATTTTTCCTCTTCAATTTCTCTCCTGTCGACCAAAATTTTCCTCCAAAATTGTGCTCTCTCTCTCTCTCTCTCTCTCTCTCTCTCTCTCTCTCTCTCTCTCTGTCTCTAAGAAAAGGGAATATCTACTAATTCCATCTAGTTCTGCCTTTGTGTGCATGGGTGTGGGACCATATATTGATCATGGGTAACCTATGATCAGCCAGCATCCCTGAAGAAATGATTGTGTGGAGTTTGGGGCTCAAGAACAACACTAGTATGTTCTCTGTGTTTCCTGTCACTGCCACAATGTAGATGACAGAGATAGTCAATAGAAAAGCTGTTTCCATTTGAGGCTGGATGAAGAAGCCCACTATGATGAAACCTACGGTGCTGCTAAAATTGGACCCTGTCATTGTTTATTTGAGTCCTCTTTCTTGGTAATTTTTATATCCCTGTGAGAAGGAAAGTAGATAGCATGACCAACAGAAAAATAAAATGAGTGTTTCAGTACTGAAGCTAATAGAGAGAAGCAAGATGCAGATGCAAATTTCTCCAAAATGGCAAATTAAAATCCATAAAAATAATGGATAAATGCATATCATGAGAGTAAGAAACACACACTTTAGATACTAAATTTATATAAAATATATTTGAGACTGAAAATGAAATATATATATCATAATATNCTCACTTTAGAAAAAGATGAACTGAAACTGAATTGATGACTATATGCATGTATATAGCTAGAGTACAGATAGCAAACACAAATCCCAAAAAATACAGGGCAGCAATACTGTTATGGAGAAAGACTTTAGAATTAAAGACAGTTATATTAATTAAAATTCTAAATAATTACAGTTACATAAGATTGCTATTCATTTTGTTGTCTATGAAGCAATTAATTATTGAAGGTAGATCAAATTTCAGAATTAAGGAAAAGTTGGTAATATCTCTGTCCTAGTTATTGGTATGCCATCTTTGTACCAGAATCCAACTCAATAGTTTTCAGTAATGGATCTATTTCCCTTTGTGATTTCAATTCTACAGGCTTTAATATGGATGAGTACCCAAATTCAATCATTTAATATGACATTAACCTTTTTGTAAACTGTAAATAATCCATAAGTGCAGTTCAAGCTATTAACTTACAAAGATAAAGAAATATAGCAATTAAAATATATAATTATAATTTATCAACTTTAGGATGCATGAATGAATGATTCCTTAACCATGAGATTCAAATATACAAAGCTTGGCTACATAGAAACTACCTAGTGAAATAGTAAAGCACCTGTGTCCTTTACAATAAGAATGAGATCTATTGGTGAATAGTGCTCAGGGAAAGGAGCTAAGGAGGAAAGATTTGTAATAAGCATAAGGATAGATTCTATTGATGGAGGATGCAAAGTACATGGACCCTCTTTTATAGGGATGGGTTCTATTCACTGAGATAAAAGCTTAGGATCAAGGTCTAAACAATGCTCAGAAATTAAGTGGATTCAGAAAGACTGGCTCTACAGAATAGCAAAAGGAGTACCAGGTTGCTAGACAACATTCATTCCAGCGTTCTGGATGACCAGGCGTCAGTCATTTTCTCCCTGTAGAGAAAATAGGCTTGAGTGTTTAACAAGTCTAGTTCTTCCAATGTTTTTTTTTTAAGCTGTGCCGCCTAGAGATTTAGTTACTAATGATTTGATTTTATCAATCAATGTATATTTTTGTGTATATGCACAGACATAAATATATCTATAAATTTATATGTGAAAATTAAAGTACAATATTGCTCAAAATCTGACTGTTGAGAAAGAACATAATAAGGAGAAAGCAGACCCTATGTCCAATATAAAAGGAAAAAGTTCTGCAAAGTCATTAATTACTTCAAGGAATGATTAAAAATAGATTCTGTCATAAAATATATAATCTATACACATATTTTTCATGTCATAAAACCTTATCTTCTTGATATAGAATCACTTATAAATATGCTTTGTTCTTTTACAGATGTCTCTAAAATAGGTAGCATACATCATTTTGTGTGATGAAATATACTTAGGTAAACTATTTTATAGATGACTCATGTTTATGAATAGAATAATATGTGCAAATAGACTTACAAAATTTGTCACAAACTGTTTTCTTCAACTACATTTTTACTTACTATACAAAATTATGGGGTTCACTATGACATTTCACACATATACATTATTGTGTTTGTTCATATTTGCCCCCTCTACCATTTGCATCCATCTCCTAATGTAACACTGGACTCCTTTCTCCCCTGCTTGTTCATATTTTTCTCCAAATAATCCCCTTTTTGCTTCCATTATATGAGAGAAAATGTTTAATTTATCTCTCTTTTTTCTGTTACCATCTGTAGCTCCCCTTTTCACCTTTGTAGACTTCTTCTTTCTTCCTCAATAGTTTACATTAGAGAACCTCCTAATCTAGAAGAACTTCCCCTTATTTCTAATTTTGATTCCAATTTGAATTTATTATTAATACTGCTGGCATAATTCATGTGTTTTGGTACATATAGCTGGGAGGATAATTACATACTGATAAGATGTTGTGTGTTAGTAGATAATTTGCCACATAGCTTCTAACTTTGATTAGTTTAGGACATTCGAGTATATAAAGGAAATCTGTATGTAAATGTGCTACCAGCTTGTTAGTTTTGGCATTCTGAGTGGTGTAGTGGCAGAATCAAACACTGGGTCTCCTTTTCAACTTTATTATGGCAAATGTGCCTGTAATGTGACTCAATTGCCTGCTTGATATGTAAGAGAATTTGGAATCAGAGAACATGTCTTTTTCTTGATTTGTAAATATTGATCTTATAGTTTTGTTATAATGCATTATATACACTTTTCCCAAATTGTGTTTTGTCTTATTTCCTATCTAGTTATTAAGAAGTGTTAATGATGCCAATCTATGAATCAGTTCCCTTTTGTATGTACTATTCATGTAGTATTTATAAATATCTTTGGTAATCTCCAAATCATAGAGATATTATTTAATAGTATTTTCTAGACTTAATTTTGGTTTTATTTACATTTATATACATAAAATTTTAGAGCTAAGTTTCAATACTAATTTCATATAGGAACCACTTCTAGGGAAGTGGGACAGATCCCACCCTCAAGAATAAACAGAATAGGCAGGTGGGGAAACAGGCTGTTGATTGATGGTACTTATCTAAAGTCCATTTGACCTGCAAGAGGTGGATTCAAGTTTATTCCCTGAAGCTTTGAAGAATTTTTTTAAGTTTACAAAAAGACAAAAGTTTTAGATGTTAATGTTACCATCGCTTGTACTCTGCATTGAAATTTGCAATGTAGAAAGATCAGTAGACTCACACTTTCGAGTCATAGTAGAAGCTTGGAAACCCAAAATGATTTTAGGTTAAAAGTATTAGCACTCTTTCTAGAGAGCTGGATATATAGGTTGGACAGAGATGTTTTTAGCACAATAAAAAGCACTTTTAAGTCTATACTTAGGAAACAACCAAACAAAATTTAAAATCTTGAGCTTGTGACTAACAAAATGTTAGTGTTTAACAATAGCATAGAGAGGGAAAGAAGTCTGAAACATTTCTCATTTTTACATACCTTAAATCACTTTCTTATACCTTTACAAATTGTGTTTACAAACCTTAAAACACCTTCTTAGACCCTCACAACTTACTTAAGCTTACAAGTCCTCAGACCTTTACAACTTGTATTGATATACCTTAGAATACTTTCTTAGGCCCTCAGAGCTTATACAAACTGAACCTTTTTTTTCCATTTAATCATTTACTAGAGACACAAGCGGTTGATTATTGAGAACAGTCATTGTAAATCAAATTCTTTTAACAAAGGAATAGTAAAAAGTTACTTTGAAACCTGTTTTGTGAGTTTATCTCTTTTCAGAGTCCAGTGGCAAGGTAAAGTGTTCCTTTGTCAGCCGGATACCTAGTAGTAGCTCTCCAGTGAGACCTGAGGCCTGATTTTTACTTATGGAGAGAAATGAGAAGACAGCTGAAGCCTTGGAGGAGGAGCTGGTATGCTTGCTGCTGTTAAACTGGCAAAGCTATCATTAGCCTAGTTGTCAAAACCGTGAGAGATATGAGAAGGATAAATTATAACTGATATGTAGTCCAAGTGTCCTATGTATCAAATAAAATGACAGAGACTTACCTGTTGCCTAGACCAGTTGCCCAAGGCTCCCACGGGCTTGCTGGGGGCAAAAGCAGTCAGTCTTCAGCTGTCATACAAAACAATATTTAATTTTTAGCTGTTATACAGAATAGCTAGGCCTTTGGNTGTCAGACCCAGGTCTGAGAGATGTTTTTCCATAGAGGAGGAACTTGGAGGACTGACCTTTCTTTGATCAGGCAGAATAAGGCAATCAATCTCAAAATGTCCAGTTTGTGTGGAGCCTTGGCTGCATGTGAGGCATGGGGAAGTTTTTCCCAGTGGTTAGCCTTACCACAATTCGGCCTGAGTCATTGTGTCCCATCATCTTCTTTGCAGACCTTGGTGTCTGCTAGGAGCTAGTGTGTCTGTCTATTACAGTCAGCTTTTTCCATTAAATGTTTTAAATGCCATATTCATCAGATCTCTGAAAAGTTTTGAGGACCATTATCTATTAAGTATATCTAAACTAAACAAACTTTGCTTGCTTTTAGCTCCTTGTTTTACACTTTACTTTGAAAACATACACAAGAAGCTAAATAAAGCTTATTTCTGTAGTTAATTACATNAGTACTGGCATGACTACAAATATAATTCTGAATACATTAAAGAATTTGATCATTTATAAAGTGACTGACTATTAACTTACATGTATTAATTGTCTTTAACAGTTTATAATAAATTAGTAGCTTTTTTATAATATTAGTATTTTTAAAGCTTTATTTCTGTGAAGTTTGAACCTTAAAAAAATAACAGTTTTGAATTGAAGCTCTATTAGCAACAAAATAAAACTTTTAATTATAAATAAGTTTATAGGGAGACTGGCAACTTTACTGATCCTTTTATAGTGTTCCATTATAAAATACCATGGTTTTTGTATGACTTAGTTTATTCAAATAGCTAAAGTTTAACAAAGTGANCAAAGACAAAGAAGTTACTACTATTACTGTGAACCTGAGTATACCTTAAGAATTTATAAATCTCATTTATCAAATATATCTTATTTGTCAAACATATGTTGTTATTTATCTAAATTTTCTAGAAAACCAGTGTTGAAGAGTTAGCAAAGACATAAGTAGTTAGGTTTAAATCTCTAAGTCTTTTGTTAATCTGAATAGACCTTTATAACCTTAAAATTTTATCATTCTATACAATGTATTTTATATTCTAAACCAGAGTTGAANGGCATATATGGTGTGCTATAGTAAATATAACCTTACATTTTTATCATCATACAAAAATCCACACCAAGGCAAAATGCATTGGAGACTTGTTGCTTCTTTAGTCTAAAAAGGAGATACAATGACAAGCAGAAAACTCAGTAGGTCTAAGAAATTTTATAATTGTTGCTCTGTGTCATGCCATGGTGGCTAAGTCACATGGCATGTGCTCTTTAACTTCCATAAAAATGATGGCCAGTCATGATGAGGTCATTAGCCAAGATGGATGAGAGCCACTTGGTTGCTATTTAAAACATGTTTTCCTAATAGATCTATATTTTTTAAATGATAGTTGAATCCAAATTACATACACACACAGGGAGTTGAATTACATATATACATAGTAAGTTGTAGCAAATAAAGATTATGTATGTATAGATTTTTTATTAATTCCTGTGGATTTCACATCATGCATCCCATTCTCATTTATCTCCCCATCTTTTTGCATCTGCCATTTGCCCCTGAAATCTCCCCAACCAAAACAAAACAAAATAAAATTTAAAAGAAAAGGAAAAAAAATCCCAATATAAAAGCCACAGTGTGACACAGTGAGTCACACTGTGTACCCTTTAGTGCATACATCTTTACTTGCAAATNTTTACTGCAATGAGTCATTGGTCTGGTTTGAGGTCTCTGGCTTCTTCTAGGCCCTCAATGGGACTCCTCTTGGACATCCTACTGTTGTCATTTCATGGAGATCCTGCAACTTTGCATCTGCAGGACCAGCCCCTTCATGTGCTCCAGCAAATCATAGAAGGGTTGGATGTTGGGGGTGAGCCAACTCATATCCCTGGTTCTGGGCATGGGTAGTAGCTGGGTTGGTCAGCCCACCAGCTCTCCCTCATCGTCATCTCCAGTGCAAGCTCTCCAGAATTTCTCCCCCTTCCTCCCTTGCTAGCTCACCCTATGAAGCAAACAGTGGGGGGCAGGGTCAGCTCTCCTGCTCTTATGTACAGATTTTAATTATAAGCTTTTTTATAAGTTTAAAACCAAATTTTGTTACAAATTTTATAGATTTTTAAACCATACTCAATGAACTCACAAATCCTGAGATAGACTTTACAGTATAGTCTTAGTTTTTTGGGGAGCCAAGTGGAAAGAAATCACAGAGATAAAGAGAAATCATACAGATAAAAGATTTTGAAGAGTGGGAAGTAGAACCTTAGAAATAAGGGACTTTTGGAAGTGCAGAGCAATATTCCATATGAATAGATGCAAAAGTTCTCAGTAAAATAGTTGCAAACCAAATTCAAGAACACACCCCAACATCCACCCCATCTATGGTCTGCTGGAGCACGTGAAGGGACTGGTCCTGCAGACCCAAAGCTGCAGGATCTCCATGACACAGGGCAACAACAGGATATCCAAGAGGAGTCCCAGGGAGGGCACAGCATTGATAGTGTAACAGAAACCAGAGGCCTTGACCCAGACCAATGACTCTTTGTAATGAACACTTGCAAGTAAAGATATATTGATAATAGGGTTTACTGCATGACTCACTGTCTCACACTACAGCTTCCATAACAAGAATGATTTTTCTTTTTTTTTTTTCTTTTTTTCTCTTGAATTTTATTTAATTTTATTTTGGGGGGAGGGGTTGCAAGGGCAGAGGGTGGTTATGAAAGGATAGGGAAATGAATGGGATCAAAAGATGCATGATGTGAAAGACACAAAGCATAAATAAAAGAAAGTTAGAAAAACACATCAAAAGCTTATCCAATGTGATCAAGTTAGCTTCATCCCAGAGATGCAGGCATGATTCAACATACATAAATAAATAGTCATAATCCACCACATAAACCGACTAAAAGACAAATACTATGTGATAATCTCATTAGATGCTGAAAAGGCCTTTGACAAAATCCAACATCCTTTCTTGATAAAAGTCCTGGAGAGATTAGGGATACAAGCAACATACTTCAACATAATAAAGGCAATTTATAGCAAGCCCATAGCCAACATCAACCTAAATAGAGAGAAACTCAAAACATTTCCACTAAAACAAGACAAGATTATCCACTATCTCCATACCTATTCAATATAGGACTTGAAGCCTTAGCTAGAGCAATAAGACAACTGAAGGAAATAAAGGGGCTACAAATAGGAAGAACTGACAGACAGAGAGACTGTGACAACATGCACAAGATCTGCACAGGTTCAAACTAGACAAAATCCCAGCACTGAGAAGAGAAGTAGGGCAGGCTCCACATCTAGAAGTTGCCCAACACAAAACAGACTTCATGCTATTGGTGTGTGTGTGTGTGTGTGTGTGTGTGTGTGTGTGTGTGTGATTGATTTTTTTTTAGATTATCTGTTTTGATTTTCATTCTTTTTGGTTTTGTTGCTTTTTCTTTTTCCTTTTGAGAGAAAGAAAGAATATAAAGTTGGGTGGGTAGGGAGGTCGAGATGATATAGGAGTTGAAGGAGGCAAAGAGTGTGGTCAAAATATATTGTATGAAAAATAAAAACTTTAAAAACTACCTCATAAATGAAATAAATGCAATCTTCCCCCCCAAAGAATTAGAAACAAGATAGTGACTTAAACCTAATAATAACCATATTATTGAATAACAAATATTGTAATGGTAATTCCCTAGAGTGGTAATTCCCATGTATTACCAAGAAATGGAACCAAAAATCATTAGAGTACGTACACAATTACATTCTTCAATCTATTATTCTCTGTTCCTTACATGCAGAAAAATCACAGTGGAAGCAAATTTGTTACACACTGCAATATGAAAGCATAAATATATTCTAAGGGAGACTGCTAGTAGGTCAGGCGAGTAATATAGAAGGATTTTATGGGGGCCTCTTTGTATTACTGTCTTCCACAGCAATGCAAATCACTACAGCCACTCATTCATCAAGAAGATAACCTCAAAATACTGATTAAAAGAAGATTAGATGTAAAACTTTATCTTTATAACATGCAAAATATTTGGAAGTAGAAAATGATATTTTCATTTTGGTTGTTTATGGCTCAAAATGGCTAAACTACAAGTAGATGTGTTTGTACTTTTATAAAAAGTTGCTAAAGTACTCCTTCCATCACTTTTAATGTGTTAAGCAATAAGAAAGAACATTTTAAAACGTTCATTTTCCAAGACAATATTTACTAGCAAAACCTAGTATTCCCTCAAATCTGTATGTATTAATTATTTTCTGTACTTGTTGAATTATTTGACATTACATATAAGCAATAACAAGTCACAATCAGGTTCAGTTTTTCTGGCTGAAGGAATGATGGTTGTTAGTAATCCTGCTATGGAACCAAGGTCTGGATTTTGATAGGACCTGCTTTCACCTAAGCCAAGTTCCACCCTTGCTCTTGTTCTCTTCCAAGTATCTTCTTCACTGCTGCCTTGACATCGTTGTTCCTCAAGGTATAGATAAGTGGGTTCAGCATTGGAGTTATGAGTCCATAGAAGAGTGCCAAAAGCTTGCCCTTCAATTTAGCTGAGCTGCTCTTGGGTGCCATGTATGCATATCCACTGATGGCAGAGCCATAGAACATGATGACCACCAGAAGATGAGACCCACATGTGTGAAAGGCCTTCTTCCGACCTTGAGAAGATTGTATCNTTATGACTGCTCTGACAATGTTGATGTAAGAGAAAAGAATTAACCCAAGGGGAATAACTTTTATGACAACCACAGCAGCATACATCTCTACCTCATTGACCCAGGTGTCAATGCATGATAACTGAAGCATGGCAGGTACCTCACAGAAGAAATTTTCTATCTGGTATTGGCCACAACGAGGCAATAATGAAGTCAAAACTGTCTGCACCAAGGAGTTACTGAAACCAGTTATCCAAGCTACTGCTGCCAACTGTTGGCACAACTGAGAGTGCATAATAACTGTGTAACGCAGAGGCTGGCAGATGGCCACGTAGCGATCAAAGGCCATGATGGAGAGAAGCACACATTCTGTAGATCCCAGGCTGAGGAATATGAACAGTTGTGCTATGCAGCCCACATAGCTGATGCTTCTCTTATGGCTCTGTATATTTATCAGCATCTGGGGGACAGTAGAAGTAGTATAGCAGAGATCTAAAAAGGAAAGATTGGCCAGAAAGAAATACATGGGGGTGTGGAGTTTAGGATCAAGGCGGGACAAAATGATAATAGCTGAATTTCCAAAGAGCGTCACTATATAGAAGATGGAGACGACCACAAGAAGAGCCATTTCCAGTCGGGGCCATTCAGAAAAGCCTACCAGAACAAAGCCATTGGTGTGATGGGGGGTGCTATTGAGCCTTCTCATTGTTGGAATTCCATTTACTGAAAATATCAATACTAGATTTTGAGGTCTGGGTTATCCTTAATGTTTCATGGAGCAAAGAAACTGGATAGGGGATGCTGAAACAAATAAAATCATGAATAATTTCATTTTATTTTCTCTGTAAGAAAAATAGAATTAACAGCTGTGCATATATAGTCTGTCATCTGTTCTTTTATCCACAATTTTTACAAGTAAAGGATTTTAGANAATCAAATTAGCAACAGGCATGGTAACTCACACCTGTAACCCCAACGCTTGGAAGGCTGAATCAAGAGGATTTATGTGAAACAAAGGGCAGCATAGACTGCAGTGTGAGGCTCTGTCTCTCTCCATTGGGAAACCTCCCAGGTTTCCCAAAGCAAAATAAAAATAAAGAAATAAAAATCAAATATAGTAAAAATGTGTTATAAGATACTTGTTATAAGATGTTGGATCTATTAAGACAGAAGAAAATGAAAGCCTTACTGAAGCTTTATTAAGTTTGTAATTTAGTCAAGATATTTTTGAACATTATTTCTCTCAATTGATCTTATTTTCCTGCAGGTTCTTAACAATTTTGTATTATGGAAAATGGAAATTGCTACCTGTAAAAGGCAGAATCAGTTGGTGATAACAAATACTTTTTCTTTTTATTGTAGAATTCTTTCTGCTTACTATAATTAATACATTGTGGATAAAACTTCCAGGACCCAGGACAATGTACATGTGGAATTAATCCAGTGATGTTTAGTCACAGGATAATTAGGAGTTAATGTCACTAAGACTGATGGTATAAATTGTGTCCTTTTTTGTTTATGTCAAGAAAAACATATTATAATTAGCCAAATAACATAAATTATATATACATATGTCAAATAACACAAACTACAAAAATAAGTTTCTAGAGATGGTCTCATTATTTCACATTTAGCCATACTCCCACATGAGGAAATTCTCACAGGATTTCTTACAATTGTGCTTTACTTTCATGTAATCTTCTTTATGCTAGAATGTATGCTTATACATTTAGCTTTATGCACCAAAGTGGGAAAAGTTGTAAAGAATATTTTTAAAAATTCTCTGGTGCTTGTCAGTGTTATGACCATCACAAAACATGTGACTATGTACACATACACAATTGATTGCACATATGTGCATTTTATGTGGTTCATTCTCCTTTGTATAAAATAAACACATTGTTTAAATGAAAAAACTTTATTCAAATTACACAGTTGAAGTGCAAGGTTATGTAAATGTAATTTTACTGTTAAGATATCAGTCATTTTCATGCATAAAGTGACTCTTGGTAAAAAGTTTTTGTAAACACTTTAAAGATAATATTTAATGTAATTTAGAAATAGTTATTATCCCAAGATAAAGATATGTATAATTCTATTCCTTCACTTACTGTAGAATTTTGGATAGTTTTAAGTAAATTTGTTTTTTTATTATTATTTCATTTTTGACAAAGTTGTACATATTGTATTGTCTATAAAATAATTTAAAAATATGTTGCACTTTGACTAAATATAGTGACTTANTCATATGACATTGAATCCTTATAATTTTACATCAGCTCTGTTAGCATTTTTCAATAATAGAAGGTATCTTTTCACCTAAAGTCACCCCTTTGCATGATAGATCTCTTGTACTTATCTCTCTTGTTTCACTGAAATTTCTCACCCTTTGCTCATTATCTCCTCAATTCCTTCTCCACCTCTCCAGCACCCCAGTTCCCTTTTTCANCTCTAGTTCTGTTAGATCTTACATGCTGTTATTGTACAGCCAACAAAAGTAGTTATCTCAGGATATTTTATTAAATGAATCAGACACTATATAAAAGATGAAATATTTTCTCATGTTTTTCAGATATATGCAGTAGAATGCAGAAGAAAAACAAAAATAAAAAATGATGTGCTTTTTGCCTTTCATATTATTTGCAATTTTATTTTATAATTGTGTTCCTTTTTTCCACACTTCATTTAGTGATTATGCATTTTTTCTACTAACCAATTACAANAGATGTGATTAAACATACTTCCCCTCCAAGGAACATTGTAGCCCTTATTACTGATGTTTGTCATAGCTGACATTGTGGTTTAAATTTTTCCTGTCAGGATCCATGACGAAATCATCAGGAGCTGTTGCTTGGACTAGAGAAAGCATCCATGCATTGAATCTTAGTAACTTTATGGCCCTCATAACTGAATAATTGCCTAGGGAAGATATTGTAGAAATCCAATGACTTAATGTGAGAGAGTAGAGTGGAATAAAACAAAATTTTCAACATCAAAGTTTTCAGTAATTATTACCTCATAATGACAAAGAATTTTTTGGTCACCAGTTTGCTTGTGGTTCATCACTTTCATAGTAGATATAAGTTGAACTATTTGACAAATTGAAGAGGTGAATATTCTAAGTATAATTTGAGTTACCAGATTATAGTGATAAAACAAATCTTTCTCTTGCATATACCAATAAACATTTCCTTTGTATTTGGCTGAGNTAAACATGAGAGCTAATATTTCATAAAAAGAGTATAAGACTTATAGTCTTCATGGATGGTCTTTGGACAATATAGAACCTCTGGAAATGGCTCTGTAAAGTGGAGCAAACCATAAAACCATATTTCACTTATGGCAACATTTTATTCTTGGCCAAATGTGACTTCTACCTCTTTAAAAGATATGATCCATTACTAATTTTAAGGAAAACACAGCAAAAAGAAGTTCAAAAAATTCTAAATTTAGTGGTGCTTTCCTAGAAAATTTTCCAAATGGCTTTTACTATTCAAAGACAGTTTATAAGACAGATCACCACACAGTAGATATNTTTGGAGATTTTCTTAGAAAATAATATGTATATCTACTTTAAACAAATAGTTGACATCAATAATTCAAAAAAGTTTTCCCTCATGCTTTCATTCATATAAAAAAATGTATGTTTTCACTTTTAAGCAGAAAAGGACTTAGTTGTGTNTAAGGTGCATGATCAGATTGCTCTGGGTAGGAAGCTCTTGGGAACCTGTCTTGGTCATTGTTTTGCTTTTTTCCAAATAACTAGAGTGATAATAAACTCACAGAGCATTTTCAAGGTACTTGGTGGGTAAGTGGTGCAAATAAAAAATGTAGAATCCCTAAAACACAATGGCCGTTCTTTCCAGATTAAAGCTAATTTATATAAAATTCCAACTTTGTGATAAACAGGGATCCAATTTCTTGATTATTTAAATCATTTCCCAAATCTATAAGTTGGTTTCTTATGAAATCTACTTTGGTTTGGGGGAAAAGGTCAATTCATGCTTTAGGAGAATTACCCAGTATAACTTTTCTTGTTGTTCTCTTGGCTGTTCCTGATGAATGAAACTAGTAATCAGTATTAACCTCAACATCATATTCATAATGTTCAAATTTAAAATGATTTTGTTTTAATTTATTGTAAATTAGTTTTATTATTGACAAACCTAATTCTAATTCCCAATCTCTGTTGTGCCTCTGCCTCGTGTTTCCTACAACCACTAACTGTAAAACTAATGCTTTCACTGTCATTTCAGTTCTCTAAGAAATACTTTGAAAAGCATAAATAAAAATAAGGTCACCTCTTTTAGAATACTGGCTGGCTCCTCATCCTAATGGAAGATGTGTCTAGGTTTCTTTGGGCACCTCACTTCTTAGGCTGGCTTCATTTTTCACTGTTAAGTCAATGATTTTTCTGTAGTTCCTTGCAGCTCTGAACCTTAGTTGTATCTAACCCTCACCACAAAATTGACTCTACTTATTTTGTAAGTCATATTTGCCTATAATCTGTCTTTTAACCCTTGTACACTAGTGACTTTAGGACCAAATGTGTTAAAAATTTGGACCTTAGGGAGCCAGTCCCTCTGTTGCAATTAAGCAGAATTCATGGAAATAAAAATTTTGGCCATGGGGGAAAATGTGAAAAATAGCAGCATAAATTATTTACAAAGCCATTGAATTCTATGTGATTCTTCCACTGGGCTTATCTAACTTTTTATTTCTCTATTTCTTTTGTGTAATACACACTAAAGGCAATTTCAGAGTTAAGGGTAATTTTAAGTCTGAGGATGCCCCCTAGCGGCCGTGACTGACCCTTAGTGCTCCTCGAGACTCTTTCCGGTCAGACACTATTGAAACTGTGTCTTTCAGCTGCCTGCTTTTGAAATTTGGGTAATAAGCAGCATGTAATTCATGCTATTTGTGACTGGTTTCTTTCTTCTAACATTTATACTTTTTCCCAAATCATTTATTCTTTCCACCTATGAACAGAAGATGTGCAATAACANTTATACTTTTAGTTACATTTAGGGGCACACGATGTTGAAAGAACTTTCTTGTATATACATCTTTCAGTGAACAAATGAACAATTTTTATTTTTCTGCTAAATCTAGGAATTGAATTTCTCATCTAAATGTTAGTGCATATCCATCTTTAGTAAAGATTTCTAACAAGATTATAAAAGGATTGAATAATTTATGCTCCAACCATCATCAATCTTCATTTCCTCAAAAAATCTTAGCTTGGTAATGTCATATTTTATAAAAATAATTATTTGTCTGTTTTGTTTAATCTATAAGAAAAATATCACCAATTTAGTTTTCACTTTCCCTTATATTGTGAGGGTGAAAAATCTTTTCAAATTAATCATTTGTGTCTTCTTATGTTTTATCCATTCATTTTTCTATTTGACTTTTGTCCCTTATTGATTTCTGAAAGTTCTTTAAGTGTTCCTGATTTAAATATACTTTTGAGATATTAGCACTATCATAACAGTCCACCCAATTACTCCTTTTTACTCTTTTAATAGTGTACTTTATTATAAATTATACATAACAAACAATAAATTATACATTATAAATAATAATGTACATTATTATAAATCTTATAAATTTTAATGTACATTTAAAATAAACAAGTCAGTCGAGTGTCCTATAGTCTCCTTGATGTCTCCTCATGCCATGTTCAGCAACAATCAATATATAGCCCAGGTTGCTTAATCTGTTTTTTTATAGTACCCCAAATAATTATTTTAAAGTCTTAAGATCATTTATTTCATATATGCATATTTCATTATTAGTTACCAAAAGCTGAGTTTTAAAAGTGTGGTTAGGAGCATTTGCTGCTCTTGTAGAGGACCTGGGTTTGGTTTCCAATATCCTTGTCAGACAGCTTACATCTGCCAGTGATGCAATTTCAGGGGATACCTCACTCTCTTCCAGCACTATATAAACACACACACACACACACACACACACACACACACACACACACATATACAAGTTTAAAAATTATTTAATTAAAAAACTAACATATTTTTCGACATGAAAAATAAGCAATACTTTTTAGTATCAAGCTATTCAAGCATTCATATTTATTTTATTTTTATGAAAAGTTCTTAATCCAATACCCACCTTATTAAAACTTTCTTTTTTGAATTATAATATCTTTGTCTCATTTACATACAGTTTTATCATCTCAAGGCTATTAAAGTTTTTCCCTCCATTTTTCACTTACCTGTAAATAAAATTTGCTAGTAATTTGACTTTTATGTCCTATGTGACAGGGGTTACCCCTTTTTTTCCCAAGTGCATGTTCAATTTAGTGACTACTATTTAAAAATATCATCCTTGCTCTATTTCAATGCTGTACCTCATTGTGATAAATCACATGAATTTAACTGTGTGATTATGATGATTCAGCATCTGAAGGTACTATTTGTTTTTGTTTTTGTCTTTTTACTGTCTTGTCATAGGCACAACCCAATACAATATGATCTCAATTAGTTGAGCTTCAGAGATATCTGATATTTGTAGTTCTTCAGCTAAAACTTAATTTAGAGTTTGTTTGGAATACTGTTGATTCTTTGCATTTACATAGACTTTTAAGATGAAAAATCTACTAGGACTTATCTGCTGCTGTAAGGATCAGCCTTCAGCAGCTCAGGAATTGAAGAGGAACCACGGTGTCAGTGGACTAATCACTCAATTGACTTTTATATCTGAGGGAGTAAAACTTAATTCTCTGGGGCCAGCAAAAAAGGGAAACACACACACACACACACACACACACCACACACCTCCAACATGTCAGCATCTCACCTAGGGTGCTGATGAATGGCAAGCCTTCAGCAGTTCAGAGAAACTGAAGAAGAGAAACAGAGTAGGAGAAATACTGAACAGAGAGACACCCAAGGACTATTCTGAGGGCCAAAGCTTAGTTCTTCATTTTATTGTTTTTTCTGTTGCTTGCTCTACCCTATTCTTTTTCTGTTCTGTTATTCTACCCTGATGTTTCCCTTCTTCTTGTCTTTATTTTTCTCTTCAGGTTATATACACCCAGCAAAATATTTCAAGCAATATAAAAATTAGCATTTGATAACATTCTATTTTTTAAGTGAAGGATCATATTGAATACAAGTGAAAAAGAACATGTTTCCCATTTCCCTTACATGATTAAAAATTTTAGCCNTCACAGGTGAAAAGCATATTATCCTCAAGAACCCACATAAAATTAAACATTTGTCGTTTAGACTTCTCACAGATCAGGAGCCTTTCAGTCAAAACTGTTTACATAGGCAGTAGTTTTTATAATTACCAGAAAAACAGGTTACTAGTTTTGCTTCTCTTATTTTAGTGTTCTGTCCAATTATCTTAACTAACCATCCAATTCTTTGTTTTCTAGTTAAATGAAGTCAATTGTTTAAAGCTTTGTTTTAGCTATAATGCACACTGAAACCTGTGAACAAATTTTTCCAATGTCAAAAAGAACTTGAGTTTACTCCTGAGACTCAGTTGTTTTCCCTAATCATTAACCTAAGCTATAGTCTATATAGCTCCTCAAGAGAAACTCATAAATCCTAGCTGGATGATACTTCCTTGATNCTATTTTTATCCTCTGCAACCCTTGCTTTATCAGGGATGGGGACAACACTATATCCTACCTTTACTTATATTAATTTTCCCATTAAAGTTACCTCTATCATAATCCTTTATTGCATTTGTTAAAAACCCTTAATCATCAAAATTCTATTTAAACTAACACTGTTATTGTATAAAATCATTACTTCAATTAAACAGTACAGCTTAAAAGGAAATCATCTTTGCATTAATCCACATGTAAAAATGCAAGAATGNGATATTTCTATGAGATAATCACACTACATTAAAGGCAGTCGGGATCTCCCCACACCCATTCACACCATGCCAGATACCAGAGAAAAATGGCTGTGGCAAACATGTAAAGACACAGCAGTATCAAGAGACATTCTAGAATGAAAGCCCTCAAGGCCTTGCCTATCTGAGATTCACCCATCAGTGCCTTGCTTCCTAGTGGACCGAAGTCCTGAAACTCAATTCCCACCTGCTGCTCCTCTGCCGTGGCCACTGGTACTTATCTTTAGATTATTCTAAGTGTCTATTTTCATATTGATTCCATGTTGTTTTGATGGATATAGTTGTGCAATGTTTTGCTTGCTCAAGTTTTCTTTGGTTATTTGAGAATCTTGTAGTTGGATATGAGTTTGGGAAGACTTTTATATTTCTGTGAATAATATGATTGNAATTTCTGTAACAATTACTTTTAATCTATGCTTTGGATAATGTGGATTCTTTAATAATATTGACCATCATTAGACTGTAATCATAGCCTATTTTTACATTTATTGATGAATTCATTTATTTCTTCCACTGAGTTTCCAACATGAAGATGTTTCATCTCCTTAGTTAAATTTGTTTTAAATATTATATTCTTTTAAACACTATCTGGATTATTTTCTTAATTTCTAGTTTGAGTATTTTGTTATGTTAGTGTATATAAATGCAACAATTTTTATATGTTTATTTTGTAGTCTATAATTCAACTGTATTCAATTATTAGATTTAATAGTATTTTTCAAGGTATTTCCAGGTTTCTTAATAATAAGATCATATCATTTGCAAACAGGGATAATTTTTTGGTTTTCTTTCCAATTTAGAACTTTTTATTTCTTCCTCTTATTTAATTATTCTGGATAAGACTTGTAATTTTCCCCGTGCCCCTGGCACCTGTGGTAGGCAAGAAATCCAACCCTCTACCTTATCAGCTGCAGCACCAAGGAAAGCAAACCCTGTTCCTCACCTGGGCAACGCAGTAGAGCTGACCCTATTGGCAGAGGCACCAGTGAGCTGGTTCTCAGGGTATGAGAGTGGGATAACTGGCCACAACCTCCATGTCTGCTATATGGTGGTGAGGGTGAGGGAAAGTTGCCCTTCCCTCCATGCCCCTGCCACCTGTGATGGGTGAGGGAGCTGACCCTCTCCCTTACAAGCTGCACACTCAGGAAAGCTGGCCCTGCACCTCCCTTGGGTGCAGTAGAGCTGGCCCTAGTGGTCTAAGTGTGGAAGCGCCTACCCAGAGGGCATGAAAACAGTAGAACTGGAGAGCTCATGGCTGCAAGGGGTAAACTAGCCAGAGAGGTACTGGAGAGCTCACTCTGGTGGTAAAGACAGGGGAGAACTGGTGGCTGACCAGACCCAGACCCAGAACCGGTGTTATGAGTTGGCTCACTCCAATATCCACTCCATTCCATGATCTGCTGAAGCACATGAAGGGACTGGTCCTGCAGACCCAAAGTTGCAGGATTTCCATGACACAGGGCAACAACAGGATATCCAAGAGGAGTCCCAGTAAGAGTACAGTGTAGCAGAAACCAGAGGCCTCGAACCAGACCAATGACTCTTTGCAATGAACACTTGCAAGTAAAGATAATTGGACAAAAGGGTTTACTGCATGACCCACTGTGTCACACTATAAATTCCACGGTGAGATTTTTCCATTTTTTTTCTTTTCTTTTTTCTTTTTTTCTCTTAAATTTTATTTTATTTTGGTCAGGGGTTGCAAGGGAAGGATGGATAAAATGGGATGGGAAAATGAGTGGGATCAAGATGCATGATGTGAAAGACACAAAGAATAAATAAAAAGAAAGTTAAAAAGACTTACAATTTTATATTGAACATGTATGGTGAAAGAAAACTGGCCCACATTCTAAAAGGAAATAACTGAAAAATCTTTTCTTCAGTATGGTGTTGATTCTGGGTGTACTATACGGTCTTTACTATGTTGGCATATTCCTTCTATATATATTTCTTGGTAGTTTTTAGCATGAAGAATTTTATCAAGTAGTTTTTATTTACTATTATTATTTTGACAATACATTTTTTTGTTTTACAGTCTGCTAACCTAATGAGACACATGTATTGAGTCACACATGCTGAATCATCCTTGCATGTCTGAGAAGAATACAATTTGGTCACAATGAATCATCATTTCAATACACTGTTGACATTTTTTAGCATTTTGTTAAGGATTTAAAATATCATAGACCTGTGAAGACTGATTGCCACTTAAGTCTCTGTGAGTTCTTATGAGTCATACTTAGTTGATTCTGTGGGCCATGATCTTCTTGTGTCCTC
>LZPO01067334.1:17505-28817 GCA_001675575.1 Neotoma lepida
GGCTGGTGTTAAGGCCAAAGCAAGCAGAACTTCTAGGCAACTGATTCTGGTTCTTACCTTTCAGCCTGCTTGAAGCAGGACCTATCATGATATCATCAGTTTTTGGATTGGTCACTCATTTCTTTGGTGNTTGGTGTTTTTATAAAACACCCAGCCACAGGTATTTTGTTACAGTAATGGAAAACTTGGAATNCCCAACACCAGAGTTCTGGACCCTTTGACNTCACATTTTTATAGAACCCTAGGCCTTTATAATCTTAGGGAGAGATCTGGCTACCATTTAAGCTCAACAAATTTTTGATAGCTTCTTATCTCAAATATTGAAACAGGAAAAACTCACTTTAAAACAATAATCACGACAGTCTTTGAAGGGGGAAGTGGAGTTATAAGGGAAGCGGTGGAGCGTGTGAGGGTGATTGAGACTCTTCTGTCTATAGCTGAGATTTCTAGTGGAGAGGAGAGTTGCACACAGCTCCTCAACTCAGTTACACAAGAGCTGATGCCCCAAGGTTTCTAGAGGAGGCTCGTTTTTTTTTTTCTTTTTACTTCACATTGTTTTATCTGTTCCCATATAGCTGGTCTAGTTCACTCCGTTACTTAAAAATAACCCCAATCTCAGAAATAGAATCTCAAAGCATGGCTTCCTAATGGTGCTATTTGCTCTCACTCTGCTCTGGTTGTGCTGTGTGAAGTGAAGGCCCTGCCATTATCCCTTTGCTCACTCCCAATGTGACTTCTGTGCTTGCTTTGCAACCTTTCCTGTTTGTCAGACCCACACCATTTTTCCTGACCTATCTATTCTCTCATCACCCACTGTGTCCTGTGGGCCAAGGGCTAGAGATTTCATAGATGAGTGGAGGGTTCTTAATTTTACTGATTTGGGCTTGGCAAACTTCTCAACTGCTCTGAATCTTGCAGCTCCTAAATGTGTGTTGTTACTCATATTGCCTTGAATTCTCAGCTCCTCTCTCCACAGTTTCCCTTGGGAACCCCACTCCCATCCTCCCCCCATTCTGCTTCTTCCTGCAACAGCACTTTGTTTAGCTAGTCCATTGGACAGAGTCCCAGCCAGGGTAGGCATGGAGATGTACTAGTTTGGACTCTGACAAGACTGGCACTTCATCCATCAGCGTCTCAGCTGCCTCACTTATTAGAGCCTGGCTAANTCAGTGATTCTCAGGGGTGGCTGTGCNTTGGAATGACCTAGAGAGTTTTAAAGATATCTTGCTCCCCACCCCCACCCCANCGTGTGATTGGTTTGGGGTGTNGGNACTTAGAAAGTTTTNGTGATTTCAGTGTGTAGGCCAGGCTGAGAACATGGGTCTGAACCTACCAAACTCTAATTTCTCACTTGGTGTAACAGAGACGTAGGCTACAGAAAGGAATTTGGAGTTTGACAAATGAAGTTCAAATTCCAGCCAGCACTAAAACGACAGGAGAAATTAGTTCACTTTTGTGAACTTCAACTTTATTATAAAATTAATGGAGATTAAGGATGTCCACTCTTCCAAATGCAAAGATTTCGAGGTCTCAAAGCACATACTAGGCATTTGAGCAAAGGTAACTTTTATTAGTTCCTCCTGAAAACAGTCCCTGTCTCTGGCTTCCTTATTTCTGCCAATGATGCCATCATACGTCAATTCTGAGGTTCAGAAGAATGCTTGCTGCCAGGTGTGGTGACACACACCTTGTAATCCTAACACTTGGGAGGCTAAAGCAGGAGGATCACAGGTTTGAGGCTAGCCTGGGCTTGGGAGGGAGGACAAAATGGTAGATCAATGTCCCTCCTCCCCACAAAGCAGGGATGAAGACTTATTTTCACTCATCTTGGATAAGATTCTTCACAACTCTTGCAGTTCAAAGCATGGTCTGTTCAGGCCCCAGAACTTGTTGATGGCCTTCTCAGTCCCAGGAGGCCTTCCAAATCAGAACCTGCATTTCAACCAGATCCCCAGGGAACCTGTGTACTNGTGAAAGTTGGAATCTAGCTGGGCAGTGGTGGCAACCACCCTTAACAGCACTTGGGAGGCAGAGGCAGGTGAATCTCTGAGCCTAATCTACAGAGTGAGTTCCAGGACAGCCAGGGCTACACAGAGAAACCCTGTCTCAAAAACCCAAACCAAACCAAAAAAAAAGAAAGGAAGTTGGAATCTGCTCTAGGGCATCTCAGTTCCTCGAGACTTGGTAGGGGGCAGTGGGAGAATGAATTAAAGCTCCTGGATTGGTAACAGTTTACAAATTCCCATGTCTTGCTTAGAGACTCTCTGGTGAGTCCAAGTGAGTCATACCAGTTGGCACTGGAAACATCTTGTCTTTGGTTGGGCCACGCCTGTAGAAGGCGGTGCTGTAGGTAAAGCCCATCATCATCCCCTCATCCCATTAGATGCTATCAAGCCCCTATGATGCTCGGCCTTGCCTGGTTAGGCTTGGTGGATGTGTCAGGGCCATCAGTCACCAAGAGAGATTATTACCACAGGTCACAGAGCAGGGCTGCTTCCTCCAGCCCCAGGAGCCTGACAGCAGNATCTATGGTCTTTCCAGAGGCTTCTGTATCATGCTCATCCAAGGGACTAACACCTGCATTGGAATAGTGGCTTCCAGGGGCTCTGAGATCTCCTACAAACACATTCTGTGGCTTCTGTTCTTGGTTTTTTATTTTGTGTTTCTCTCTTTTCTTTTATTTATTTATTTATTTTTTTTGAGACAGGGTTTCTCTGTGTAGCCCTAGCTGTCTAGAACTCACTCTGTAGACCAGGCTAGCCTTGAACTCAGAGATCCACCTGCCTCTGCCTCCCGAGTGCTGGGATTAACAACGTGTCACCACTGCCTGGCCAATATTTTATATTTCTTGGCATCTCAATCCTGGGTCCTTGCAATAATTCCTACCCTATTTCAGTATATCACACTTTTGGCTAAAATCTCCTCCTAAATTTCATGGAACTTATTCTCTGCAGCTCTACATTACAGCAATAGATGTGTTGAGTACCCCTTTGCAAAGAACACCTGCCTTCCCAATTACTGCCCCTCACACTGAGGGCAGGGGTGGGCTCAGGGGTGGGCTCATGTCTCTCATGAAGACTGACTGATGAGAAAAGCTGAACCTTCAGGCCACAGCTGCAACCGTTGGCCTAAGCTACTCAGAGTGTCTTGCTTTTTTGCTGTAGTGTTTATCAGTATTTACAGTTACACAGTTTTGCTTTATTACGCTTGTCTATTGGCCTGCAAGCTTCCCAGAGGTCAGAGTCTGGACTGGTTTTACATATTGCTTAGTCCTGGCATTGGGCGCAGTGTCTAGCCACTGACAATCTTAGGAACTGATTTGCTGAGTCACTGGAATAAATGTGTGAAGGACTGTGGGGATTTGAAGGGCTAGAAGGAGATTCTGTGCAGTAATGANAGGAAGCAAAGCCTGGGGACAGACTTCTCCCAGTTGCAGGCCCGAGAAATGGGCTTACAGCATCATGCCAAGGATGTGTAGTCTAGGGCGCCATGCCCTGCTTCAGGTCAACCAGCTTAAGGCACAAGTAATCTAGCCTTACAGTTGTCCGCTGTGCTTTTAGCTCTGGCTTGCCTCTAGGACTGCCCCACAACTGGGAAGAGCTGAGTCTCCAGCACCATGTGTGTAGATTGGCCAGTTCTGGGGATACCTAGGCCATGCTGAGGATGGAAGGTAGGAAGGAAGCCTGGCTTTGCAGAGCCTCCTTGGTGTAGATCAATGAGATGATATAAGATAGTCTCAATCCCAGNTACTAAACACAGACCAAACCAAACACAGGAGACCTGGAGTCCCCAAGGCCTCAGTGTGGGGGCACAGCCACCTCTCTTCCCTTCATAGCCTAGTTGTGGCTTCAAATTCCGATTGCCGTGGCCAGCTCACTACCTCTCAGTGCTTGGAACTCAGCTCTTTTGTCAGCTGTAGGCCGCCTGNAGGCCCCTTCCATCATTTGTCCCATCCTAGTTTCCCATCCTACTNGTCCCTTGGATGATGANGTATGTAAGACAAGNNCTTNTGTCTGGTAAAGCCAGGAGATACAGGTGCATATGTGTCAAAACCAAGTTTATATGATCAGTGATTATTCTGTGTGTGGAACAGATCTTAGCAGGGTTTATAATATAATCAACCTAAGAGGAAACCCATTCTCTGGGCTTAAAGCAGAGAGGTCCAGACCTCTTAAACAATACCAATGAAGCACTGATATGATTCAGGGTTAAGGGGTTCTTTATAAGGAATGCCTGAAGAGGTGGAGGGGTACCAAAGATGTAGANTTCACATTTGGGTTGCACTGAATGATGGTGGCAGTGATGGGGATNGCCTTCCATGGGAGACCTGATGACAGGCTAAGAGAAGCAGGGTAATGTAGGGTAATGTGGGGTCACTGACAGNCTGGAATCAATCTGCAGGGTGTGTGGGGTGAGTCATGGCACACAAATCTTNTCCCTGCTGTGTCCACAGGAAATCAACNCCCCTTTGCATTTACTGAAGGCATATACNGGCCATTCACCCAGGTGAGACAACATCATGACCAGGTAGGTACAGAGCCCCTCCTCCCCCGATGCCCTTGAAAAACAGCATCGAACTAAAAGTAGACACAACAAAATGCTACATATGAAAGAAAAGAAAGAGCCTAAGTNTGAGCTTTGGTGGACATTTAAAATNGCAAAATTCTGCTAAATTCCAAAATATGGTTAATATTAGTGCCTAGGAGTCCTTTGTANAACGTATTTGCTTATATANTAAGTATAATAAACTATGAGCAAGCATGAACCANGACAGTTTAATTTGCCTTCATAAAATGTGGTGCTAAAGCAGAAAAAGATTGTTTGCTTTTTATCCACTCACTCCACCCCCATTTCTCTACAATGATAGGCATTCTCGAACATTTCTCTTGGAGAAAGATGCTTGGCAGCTGTACCTGACAAGGAGTTTTATCTCGTGGAAAAGCAGTTTGGACAGTGGGGACCTGAAATTTCTGTTANTGGCTCTTCCCCCACCCAGTTAATGCTCAAAACTCTGCTGATTTCAGATCAAAACCTGGTCACCACTAACGAAGAAGTCGGTTTACTTCAAAAAGCCACAGAACACTTGGCCAAGTCATTAGGATTTTTAAAAAAGTTCTTTNCAAGTTGAGGCTTCTGTGAAGACAGCAGTGTTGGGACAAGCTTTCAGAGGAGCTGTTGCCACTGACTCTCTTCTGTGGGCTAGGAGTGAGGCTGAAGGATTGCTAATAGATACTGTTTTCCTGCCAACAAAGCTGGTATCCCAGACTTACCAGGAGATGGATTAAAGCATGGGGGGGGGAATTAAAGTGTCCAATCTTGAAAGGAGAGATGGGGTCGGTTTGATTGCTGACCAGATTTGTGGGGGATATTGTCAGACAGGATGAATGAACAGACCTGGGTCTAAAGGACCAGGGGACCAGGAGCTGCNGAGTTCTGTGTGATGTAGGAGTGGTCCACAGCCCCTGGGGTAAGACAGTACAGGTGAAAGGGCTGTGTGCACGAGATAACTGGGGAGAAATGAACTATTGATAGGCATGGGTTACAGGAAGGATGAATCAAAATGGTACCACATATTGGTGAGGAAGTGGAGTGGCCTTTACAAATGGCTGGCAGCCTCTGTTAGAAAAGACATCTGTGTGCCCTGTGGCC
Organism: Neotoma lepida; assembly: GCA_001675575.1. NCBI lineage: Eukaryota > Metazoa > Chordata > Mammalia > Rodentia > Cricetidae > Neotoma > Neotoma lepida. Next base: position 23,155 of record LZPO01067334.1, read on the forward strand.
AGGCAGCTCCTTCCCAGGAGTATACACAGCAATGACTAGTACCAACATGCTTATAAGAGCCACAGGGAGAATAAGCCAAGTGCCCCTCAATAGAGCTAAATAATGATATGTTAACAGCAAGAGAAGCAGGCCTGCGACTCTGCTCAGTGGTGTGAGTGGATCTCACAATGTTGAAGGAAAACAGCCAGCCACAGAGGAGTTGGGACTGTAGGATTCCATTTACACCAAGTTCAAAACCAGGCTTTAGCTCACTGAAGTCGAGGTTCAGAGTCTACTGGAAGGTGAGCACGGGTGCTTTCAATGTTTGTTTCTTTATTCAGATGCTGCTTCCCGGGGCAAGTTGGCTCATGAATATTCATTAGGATGTATACATGTGATAGGTGCACTTCAGTTTAAGTCTATCACGCTTTCTAGAAAATAGAAGGACAACATGGAGTGCAGCAAAGGCAGCTGGGAGTCTGTTTTGGGGTGATGATTTGAGACACCTGGACAGGCAGGTGTAAACCCAGAATGTGATTAGTGATGCATGACTTTGGTCTGGGTAAGACTCAGGGTTGCATACACTGAACTTGAGGACCATTTGCAGAGAATGAGAGGGAAGAGGGGAGCAGGGTGTGTCTCTGGAGAACAGTAGGGGAGCAGATGAAGACAGGAGGAGGAACAAGCTAATAAGCCAAGCATTAGAGACTTTTTCAGCACTCCTTGACACGGTGACTTGAGTGCTGGCCACACAGCTCATTTCCTGATGGGATGGGGGTAGATCCTCCTTCATCTCTTCAGGAGATAATTGCCACTCCCCCCTATTCTCTGTGAAGATGCTAGCATCAAATCTTGAACCTCACACGTACTGGGCAAAATAACCTCTTCTTTGAAAAGTGGAGGAAATAAGCTGTGCATGGTGATACATGCCTATAATCTCAGCATTTAGGAAGTGGAGGGAGGCAGGAGGACCAGTAGTTTAAGGTCACTGTCTTCTACAAAGTGTGTTCAAGGCCATTCTGGGCTGTCTCAACAAAGCAGGTGGAATGAAACACAGAAAAACCAAGGAAACAGTTGTCATGTGAACTGTACAGGACTAGTGAGGAGTGGAGTGAGGGTGACCCTCAGCCTTCTGCTTCCAGGGGTACAGCCCCGAACAGAAGAGGGCTCCTGGCTAGCCTGAATAGCCCCACTAAAACACCTTGAAGGTCAGCTCAAGGAGTGNTGGGCAGTGTGCTGCCTGGCCCACCTCCCTGAAGTACAGAGCCTCTTGAGATTAGGGGCCATGTACACACTCAGACAGCAATGCAAGCTTGCCTTATAGCTTTGTGTGGGTGAAGGGCTGTGTTTTACTTGTAAGTGCATCAGGCCCAGAGCTCAGGGCATCGTCCTCAACACCCGTGTGATGTTGGAGGCTAAGATGATGTATCAGTAATAGAAGTGATACATTTCCTCTAATGGAAAATACCAGGTGAAAGGACTACAGAACACCAACACAGCATCAAAGCATCTCAGAAATACAGAAGAAACTCCTCTCATTCCTCCTCCCTGGACTCCTTCACGGTGAATGCTTACTATCATACATAGAAGGATAAGAAAGGCAAAGAAGCTGCTTGGGGCGATGGGAAGAATGGAAGAAGCCCACTGCTGTAGTTTGCATTCTGGATGCACCCCTAAGGCCCCAGAAATGTTGAAGACTTGATAAGGCCATGATGTTCCTGGGAGATATGAAACCCTTAGACAGTGGGGCCCAGGAGAAGGAAGTTAGGTTATAGAGGGTCTGCTCAGGCTGTTGGGAACCTGGTCCCTTCTCTTCCTCTGCCTCTGTTTCCTGGCCACTGTGGGGTGAGCAGCTTTGCTTCGACCCCTGCCCCATGGTGATCTGCTTGCTATATGTCTTAAAGTGGTGAGGCCAAGTGACCACATGCTGATACCTCTGGCCCTGTGAGTCAAAAACCAACCATTTCCTTAAAAGTTGATTACAGCAGATATTTTACTGTAGATGGAAGGCTACCCAAGCCTTGACTTGTGTTCAGGGTTTGCCCTCTACCCTCCTCTTCTATTCTTAACTCTGTCACTTCTCAGTGAGACTTTACATGGAGAGAAGTGCTCCGTGACAACTGTCCCCATCCCTACCTATGGCTATGCTGCTTCTTCTAGGAAGTGCCTAGATGATGAACTCCTGGCACTGGGACTTCTTAGCATAATAACATGTCAAGTAGGATAAATTCTACTACCCTTAGCTTCCTTTGCTTTAAAGTGGGATGGACACCTCACTGGCACCGTTGAGACAGCGCCTGTGAGGTCCCTAGCCCAGAGACCAGCAGAAGGTGGCAGACAACCATTTGTAGTTGGTTTCAGTCTCCCTTCCATGAACCCCTGCTGCAATGCCCACATCAACATGATGTTCTCCAACCATCACTAGTGGTTTCCTTCAGTTAAGTAGAGCATTTGGACTTCTGTAACTTCTGATATGTCTACCTACATATTTGAAATCTCATAGCTCATTTTCACGTCTTAAGTTTAAATAGAAACACAGTTGTGAGTACAGTTATCTGACTGGTTATGGTCTGTTCCTCAGCCTGGGTGGTGGTTACACAGGTATGTTCATTTATGGGGAATTTATTGCCAAAGGAGCTCCACTTACAATTGGTTCACTATTCTGGATACTTGTTATACTTTAAGAAACTGTAAAAAACAAAATAAAACAGAAACCTTTGCTATAGGCTGTCTGAACCTGGAGCCTCCTCTTCTGCTGCCCAGCCTCACAGCAGGCATGTGAGATTGTGATGAAGGGTCAGCCTCAGGCATCTGCCAGGTCTCTAAAATGGCCTTTGTGGAGGNCAACTGGAAGGCCATCTCTGATGAGCAAGGAGATCCCGTCAGCCTCTTAAAAGCCAAATTAGAAAAAAATTAAAGATGGAGTGTACACAAGTAGTACGGATGTGCTGAAGAAAGGNGATCAGTTTTGCCGTGAGAATCAGGAAAGTACTCATCAAAGATGCAAGCTGCCCATGAGCTGGGTATTGACCATGGAGAGAGAAGCATTTACAATGGAGAGTGGAGAAAGAGACGAAAAGAAGAGAAGAATAAAGTAAGATGTATTGGAACTCAGGAGTACTCTAATGAGGGAGATCTCTCTCTGTCTCTCTCTGTCTCTCTGTGTGTGTGTGTGAGAGAGAGAGAGAGAGGGAGAGAGAGAGGGAGAGAGAGAGGGAGAGAGAGAGGGAGAGAGAGAGAGAGCGAGCGAGAGCATGAGTTGGACCGTCCATCAAACTCAAGGATTTGAGCTTTATCCTTCAGTCAGGTGGATCCTCTGCCAGTACCATTACTATTTCCACCATTTACAATTTTGCTCCAACATTGCCACCATCACCACTCCACCACTAATGCTACCACTTCCTTCCCTGTCACTCCCATCGGACTATTATAATTGTCCTCATAGAATGAATTAATAATAAAAATGTTAAAAACTGCTTTTTATGACTCCTGGTTTCCGGTTTCTTAGCAATGCAAAGCGCTGCCTTATGTTAGGAGACTGGCTGGAAGCTGATTAAGGAGCTACACCTCATTTCACTGTGAAAATAACTTCCAGGTCTGTGAATTCCTTTTGGGAAGAGAAATAAGGGCTCGAAGGCAGTGGGCAGGTTCCTCGGCCCCAAGTTAACAAGTGTGCTTCTTAGCAGCTGTGCACTCGCATGCNTGCGTGNGTTCAGGTGTCCCTTTTGAGAATCACTGCATCAGTGAGGTGGGGATAAGTGACCACTAGATGCTGAATAGAACAAGGAGCGGCCTTTAAATGGCTTTTGGAGGTGCTCTGGTGCCCTCTAGTGCATGCTACATGCCTGAGCCCAGTGACTGTATGGCGCTTCCTAGGACGTGTCAATGTAGAGAAAAGGGCAGTGCAGAGGCAGGTTAGGTGAAGTAAAAGACTTCTTAGTCCCAGGCATCTGTCACCTCTGTCCTCATCTTTCTACAGATGTGGGGAGGGGGGCTGAATTGAAGGATTTACAAGTCTCAAACTTTGATGTCTGTNGCAACCATCAGAGAATTGAGGGTGCCGTTTGGGGTGGGTTCTAGCTCCAGAGTCCATGCTTACTTGGTCTGAAGGAGCCCCAAGAATTTGTAGTTTTGACCATATCTGAGTGATTATGATTCAGGTGGCTTTGGACTGCACTTTCAAAAACAAAACCAAAAAAACACAATGAAATTATGACAGTTCCAGGGAAATTGATATAACTGGAGATGGTTATGTCCAATGAACGAAGTAAACCACACTCAGAAAACTACTTTTTCTCTCACGTGTGGAATGTAGGTGTGTGTGTGTGTGTGTGTTTAGGAAGAGGTGTAAAGGGTTGGGGGGAGGAGGGAACAATGTTGTTTATGTGTGGAAACAGAAGGGAGAACTATTGGGGCTGGAGAGATGGCTGTGTGGTTAAAAGTGCTTGCTGTTCTTCTAGAGGACTTGTTTGGTCCAGCACCCATGTCGGGCAGCTCACAATCAACCTATAACTCCAGNTCCATGGGATCCAAGGGTCCTCTTCTGGCCACCTGCATTCACACTCAAGTGCACACACCCTCACAGAACATGCATGCATACACATAAGTTAAAAATAAACCCTAAAAAGTTTTTAAAAGGGAAGAGAGGACTATTTGTGGAGGGTGAAGAAGCAGGAGATGGAGAGGAGCACAGTAAGGAGTCAGATAAGAAAAAATACAACNATAATATAAAAATACAACACATATGGAAATGTCACAATGAAATCCATGTCTTTGTTGGCTGGCCCAAAGTTTTACAACAGGAAAGAATACACAAGCAAGACAGCACCACACACTGCAAAACACTTAGTCTCTAAAGATGATTTTTCAATACCCAATAAAAACAGCTCTGAAAATAAATCCAAAGGTGACTGTCTTTTACCCTCTCCCACCTGCTTACAGACAAAGCATGCAACCCCACAAGCCAACCAACGATGTCCTGTGGCCCCATCCTCAAAGGCCAGCAGCCTTCAAACCAGCAAGTGCATCCCCATGGAACATGGAGCTCTCTGGAGGTGTGTGAGTGTGAAGATGGCATTCTCTGTCTCTATGTCACTCTCTCTATGGCTCTCTCTCTCTCTTTATGGCACACACACTCTCTCTACGGCACTCTATGACACACTCTCTCTATGGCACTCTCTCTATGGCACTCTCTCTCTATGGCACTCTCTCTATGGCTCTCTCTCTCTCTATGACACACTCTCTCTATGACACACTCTCTCTATGGCACTCTCTCTCTATGGCTCTCTCTCTCTGTTGGTCTCTGTCTCTCTGTCCCTGTCTCTGTCTCTGTCTCTCTCTCTCTCTTGCTTACCGCCCTTGGGGGCGGCGTGTGTCGCCACCACCACCCGGCGAGACATGCTCTTATCTCTAGCTAAGAATCTATAGAGACAAGCTCTTATCCTTAGCTAAGTGTATCACGAATTGCTAAACCGTCTTATTAATAAAAACCCAGAGCCAAATATTGGGGTGAAAGCTGAGCAGAGAGCAAGCCACTAGTTCTTACCCCTACAAAATCCCCCGCCGAAAGAGCGTGAGTTCCTGTTTTCTCATGTTTTATATACCTTTCTCTATATATGTCCTGCCATATTACTTCCTGGGATTAAAGGCATGTGTCCTTCCCAAGCAAAGACATGAGATCTCAA
>LZPO01067337.1:10133-22830 GCA_001675575.1 Neotoma lepida
GATGGGAATGTCTTCCTAAAAATGTGTTGCTCTGATTGGTTGATAAATAAAGCTGTTTGGCCAATGGTGAGGCAGAATAAGGTTAGGTGGGACATTCAAACTAGGGGAAGAGAAGCAAAGAGCAGAGCTGGGCAGATGCTATTCCGCCATCTACAATGCAGCATGTAACAGCACACAGGTAAAGCCATGTGGAACATGTGGCAACGTAGATTTATAAAATGGGTTAANTTAAGATGTAAGAGCTAGCTAGCGAGAAGCCTGCCAGGGCCATAGTTTAAAAATGATATAAGCCTCTGTATGTTTATTTGGGTCTAAGCGCCGTGGGAGCTGGGCGGGACAGAGACCAAGACCGGACAAACTTTCGTCTACAGAGGAGAGATAGTTATAGGTCCTGGAGAGTCAGAGGACAGAGTCAGTGGCAGAGTTTGTGGTCTTTTCAAGCACCTTGGTTTCTATGAGAATAACTGACTTAGCATTTCTGTTCATCATGTCTCTGTCAGAGCATAGGCTTATTTCCAGCCTCCAGGTGGTTCATTCTTCCCTGCTGATGCCAAATGAGGAGCACACAGAAGTTACTATCCTTGAGAAGCGCTGCAGTGGGCAGAACTAGGTGAAGAATTTGAGGACAGCTTTTCAGTCTTCTGTTTCAGCCTTGTTTATCTCTGTTTTGAGTGATAAACCTCATGAATGATAGGAAATGCCTTGCTGCTTTGACTTTCCTTGGGCAATGATGGGCTGAAGGGATTCTCACCAATGAGTCATGATGAACAATGATCTTTAGTCTACAAGATGATTCCTTGATAAGCAGGTAACTCATCATCAATTTGGACTTCCTGTTTCATATTTATGATCCATTTTTTCCCTAAGAAGGAATGCATGGTATGGAGTGCCTATGGATTGGAGTATCTGAGAAGAAATTTAAATGATGGGGTCAAATCTGTGGGCCAAAAGCTACTCCATTCCAGCTCGTTCTGCATCAGCCCTCTTGCCCAAGGCCTCTAGACAGTGAAACAAAAGAGGCCTGATGTTTTTTTGAGAGGGAGAGGGCGACAGATAGCCAAAATAGAAAGCCATTGATGGGATGAGAAAGGTTGGAGGCAGCCACTGATTTACAACAAATGAAACAAGACTCATAAAATTAAAAACCTTCATGGACATTCCAGAGTTTTAGAGTATAGTCCTATGTTCTACTATTTCTGTAACCCAAAGAAAAATGACACATGATTGTACAGATGAGTGTAGCAAAAAAACTTTAGGAAGCAAAACATTTCAAAGTTATATTCCATTTTTTTCTTTTACTGAGTGTGTACTTGGACAAGCCATGAAGCCTTTATGGGAGTTGGTTTTCTCTCTCTGATATTGAGCTAACAATAGTGATATCTACTCCTAGGGAATTTTGAAAATATTAAATAGATGTACAGTGCTTTGTAGGCTGTAATTTCTTCAAAAGGTATCCTGTTCTCCTAGGATACCTAATTTCCTTATCCTATTTTCAACAACTGATAAAGACAAAAATTCATCAAGAATGCCTTACAAGCAGCACAAAGGTCTACTATAATTCCACTATAACAAACAAGATCATTAACAGTCACCTCTGAGATCTTTGCTTTTTTCATCTCACTTTATGCTGATGTCACACTTGCTATTAGCAGTGAGCCTAAGAGCTGGTTTTGGAGTCTACCACATGATATCCACACATATTCAATCTTATCAGGACCAAGGGAAAGTATGCATATCAAAAATAGTGCAGCTATGATACATGGAATAAAAATGATCCTGATTTAGGAGCTGCTGCATCCAGAACACTGCCAAGAAACCACCTAGTGGAACCCAGCCCAAAGCCAGTCTCACAAATATGTAATTTCACAGCCAGAGGTTCTTTTTCTGGCTTGAGATATTCCTGAGATATTTGGTATTAGTCTTAGGCTTAGGTAATTCAAAGACATGTCATTTCCATAAATTGGATCTCATAACTTAAGTCTTCACAGAGTTTTGCTGGGTGAAGTATAAGAAATATTTTTAATGTCAGTAGATGCCTGCAGCATTTCATATTTTTAGGACTAAGAAGTTACTGGCGAAGATCTGTCTTTTAATGGAAATTATATTTGCATTAATTAATAAGAAAAATCTTATTTTTCATGTTTAATAGGTCTTGCCATGTGTACTACAGTGATCAAATGGCTTTTAGAGTCAGTATAACTGACTTTATTCTACATTTTTGAACTCTTGGATAATTATGATAGAAAACACTGGATTCTTAGGACAAGATAAATACTGTAAAGTGCCCCTAGACTTCTCAATTTGTGCTGTTTGTCTTTCTTACACTCACACAACAAACTATGATGAGAACATAGCATGGGAAGGGAGTTCAAGTAAAATAGTATGCTTTTGACCTAAATGACTTAATAACTACCTTCTATTAGCAGATGGAACTAATTGTGTATCTCCTTGAAAAAAAAGTGTTTGTTTTATTTTAGCCAGGCTTCTATGTTTATCTCCAGAATTTAGCTCCACTACCTCAATTAAATAGTAACCCTAGCTGCCATGGAGTTCAACAAAGAAGTGGCATGCCTCCAAGAAATGTATTTCCCACTAATTCACAGCTGTGGGCATTAAAATTCTGTGGGTCTGGTTTATGTTTGATTCACTCCTGAAGGTCTTACTCAGAGCTTCTCAGCTTAACGGATGAGTGACTTGTCAGCAAAGTCACTTGTGAGCTCAGGAACTAAGGTTGCATGGTCCACTACTGATGTCTTTGTCTGAGGCAACAGCTTAGGGTCTGTTAACAGAGGACATCAAAGCACAAGGCCCAGGTGGAGGACAGGCTGCACTGTCTGTCATCATTTGGTACAAGTTCGGGAGGATTTGTTCATATTCAACTAAGTAAAATCCCCTACATCAACACCTCATTTGGGCAATATGAGAACCAGATGGACTTGCACCCGCCACTTGACTGCTACTGTTTGATGCAGAACTTCGGAATTTTGTACATCTGTGCCATACCATCAGGTAATGCCCCCACAGTCTTGCATTTGCACAATAGACCACACTAGTGCACTTTCCCCTTGATTTTGTGTAAGAGAGAAGTCCCTTGTTCAAAAGGCACCTTGTCCTAGCTATTTGTAAATTAATTTGTTAATGAAACATTACATCAGACTAGCACTTTACAGTTTACAAAGTGCTTTCATTTCCTTATTTAATCCTTAAAATAACCTTGTGAAATAGGCAGAGCNGTGAAAGAGCCTAAACAGTGGGAGAGAAAATCTGGTGTGCCATTAATTCCTGTCTTTAAATGTTTGGTGTTAACATATATGGACTGACATGAAATTAAAGCAAAGTATAAAATATGTGTTTATCCATAGAATATGTTTTTTACTTGGGGGATTATCCTTCATATATAATTGATGGGCTCTGGAATATCAGGCATTTCCATTGTGTATCCATGCCTTGTAGAAGAATGTCTTTGGCCCCTGGGAGTGAATGTTAGGGATGGGTATTTGGGAAAAGAGTTTGATTTGCAGGTTAGAACACAATGCTTAGAAATCACATTTTAAAATCTTAAAATATAACATTAGCTTTGAAAAATATTACATTTTTTGTTATATATATTTGAACAAAATTGATTTGGCATATTTATGTCCAACTGTGTTTTCTAGTTTAAATCAACACTTCATAACTTCTCCAACAAGAATAATTTCCTCATTTTTGCAAGTGTCCAGTGGTAATAAAATTAGAGTACAAATTGGGGTAAAATTTCTTGAGTTGTTTGAATGTTCATTGGAATTTTCAGTTAAGATCATCATGTAGACAGTATGGTGACTTGAAGTAAGGGCTAGCTGGAATCTCTGTGGGGAAAAGCAATGAGTCTGGTAGCTTTTGTGAGCAAATATAGTATGAATGCTTGTTTGGTGGCAACTCAACAGTCTGCAGAATCAAGTCTACACTCTTTGTAAGGCAAATAAGGGCCTTCCCTGCCTGCCCACTAGACCATGTGTTTTTATTCATCTTTGGCCCTTTGCTTAAGTCCCTATGGTCTCCTAGTACATGCACAATCCTTACAGCTCCAAACTTTTGGTTGAACTTGCCATTCTTTCCAATGCACTCAGGTCTGCCCCTAGGAATGACAGTTTCTTCCCTACCCTTTGTGCATCAATTCTTTCTATTGGTTTCCTGAAACAGGCTGAGGGTATCTGCCTTTTTAGGCCTCCCTGCACATGTACATCTCATCATGGTACCACCCATCATATCTTTATTGCTTGTCTCTCTAGTGAGCCATGTGTCTTAATGCCTAACACATAGGAAGTTCTCTAGTGGTTGTAGATGATATGGCTCCTTCAGACGTCATCCAAAAATGAAATAAAGGAAAGATGTATCACTTTCATTCTTAAGTCACAAAGCATATTATTTGAAAGTTATAATCTTGAATATAACATTTTTTTGGTACTGGGGATTGAATCCAGTGCATAGTAGGCAAGTGCATGGATCACTGAACTACATTCCCAGTTCCTGAAAAATACAAACTTAAAAGTGATTTTGCTGTATTTTGGGTTATTTGAAGTAATATTTTGAAGAAAGGCCATTGAGGATGTCAAAAGATAGGGGATGGTAAATGTCTTCACAAAACTGCTACAATAGTGTGACAGACTTTCCAAGTTATCAATTGTTATTCAAAATAGGATCTGTAGTTGAGAGAGAGAGAGTAAAATTGAGAGTTATAACTACTTTGCTCACATTGTTATTTCTTGCCTTTGTTGTTAAGAGTAGGGTCCATTTCCCTGAGTTCTGAGAGCCATTAGGACCCTAGTGACTTGTTATAGACTATATGTGTGACTCCAGTATTAATTACAATCATAAAAGCAGAATAATTAAAAGTTCAGAGAAGAGGATGGAGGATGCGAGCTCCAGTCTGCCTCTGTTGCAGGTTTTAGCACTGAACGATGCTCCAATTGTTGCTATATAAAACTTTAGGTGAGAGTTAATATCTGCTGTGTTTATCAGATGTTTCTTCCTTCTTACTCTGTCTGTCTCCCCTCTCCCTTCTATTTCTTAGATTAAGGATGAAATACTACTTAGATCCCCTTTTAGTCTGTGTCCATTAGCCCTTCAGCTAACCCCAGATGACTATAGCCACTGAGATGTGGTACTTACTTTGGATATGTCAATAGATTTTCATCCTCTAGGCAGGTCATTTAGATCTTTGTTGTTAGGGAGATGATAATGTGTACATTTTAGAAGTCCCTCCTCCTTATTCTTGCTTATTTTATTTCTTTTAGTCAGTGGGGACATTTTTCATAGTAATGTCACATGACATTGCATTTCCAAAGATGGTTGCAGTGACATCTGCCCTAGGCTATTCACATATGTGCAGTTTCCTCCATATTGTATTTGAACTGCTCTGTGGTTCATGTTGACTGTGGATGCAGTAAGAATAGAACTCTGTCCATAGGGCCTGGCTTTTAAGAGACTCATAGCTTCTGCATTTTTCTTTTTCAAAGAGACACTTGGTAACTGTTGAGGCAACTTACCTTTCTGGAAATCTACGAAGAAATCCTCAACTCTGAAGCAAATGGAGTGGGGCTCATTTACACAGCTATCTAATTGAACTATGAAATGACTTCATTCCTGGGAATACTCAAGTGCAAAGTCACTAGAAATACCAAGGTTGACCATCAGAAAAATTTTCTACTCAGTCCACTGAACCAAGGGAGGTAGAAAATGCTTATTGTTAAATTGAGACAATAGGTATTAGGGTGACTTGTTACATGGCAACAGATAAAAATAATTTCAAGATATTAAAAATATTAAAATATCTAGTCTAAAATATATATTAGAAAACATTAGTTCTTGGTTTTGAAGAGGGCTTGAATTGCTCTTGGGCATATTGGAGCTGCTGGTTCATCTTTTACTTAAAGTGATTTATATTGAAAAAATTCTGTAGCTTACTTCCAAGTGTCCTTGTTTTAGTTACTTTTATATTGCAGTGATAAAACATCATGTCCAAGGCAACTTATAAAAGAAAGCATCTAATTGGCTTGTGGCTTTACAAGATTAGGGTCCATGGTGATGGAGCAAAGACATTTTGGCAGAACAGCTGCTTTATCATCTGAGAGCCCACATACGTTTTAAATTTAAATTTTATTTTACAAATGTGTGTGTGTGCACATGCATGTACATTTTGTGTCCAGATATGCTACATATGTGGAGATGCCTGTGAAGGCCAGAAAAGGGAATCAGATATTTTGGAACTGGAATTACAGATAGTTGTGAGCCACCTGACTTGGGTGCTAGGAACTAAACGGGTTTTTTGAGAATCAGCAAGTGCTCTTAACTGCTGAACCATTTCTCTAGCATGAGAGCTCCTATCTTCATCCACAAATAGGAGACAGGGAGACTTAATTGGCAGTGCCTTTTGAAACCTCAAAGCCTATCTACAGTCACACACCTCTTCCAACAAAGCCACATCTCTTAATCCTTCCCAAACAGTTCCACCTACTGGGGATTAAGTATGCAAATAGATGAGCCTATGATGGTCATTTTTATCAATTCACCACAGTCCTTAAAGTCCAGAGATGGCCCATGCATTTCAGTTGCAAATAATATGCTTAGAGATTCCTCTTAGAGATTCCACTCAAAGAACAACATTGGCCTTAAAGTTGGAAATCATAACNCTTCCTCACACAGCTGTGGATTCCTTTGCCCTCTTACTTGCAACCAGTGCTTTTTAAATCTTGTACTATCCACAGTCTTTACATCTTTGAGGAGCAAAATGAATAGGGGAAAGGAGAATCTGTACTTAGATCATGATTTTGTGAAAAGATTGAGCCCATAGGCTCGGCAAAGTCCTGTGGCCAAATGAATGGTTGAAAAAAGACAAAAGGAAAAGAAAAAAACAAACTGAGGTTAGTTATTGCTTAAATTTCAGATCTTTGTTTCCTACAGTTTTGGTAATGCTTTCTACTTATTAAGGCCTTTGTGATATTCAAATACCTTTACACTGATATAATGTATCATAGATAGTATCATTTGTTGTTTTAACAATCCTATGAAGTAATCAGATTGTTATTCCTCCTAGTTTAGTGATTTTATTTAAAAATGATTTTAATATTTTAGATATTTTATGTGATCATGAAAAGTCTGCTTATGTATTATTATTCATAGAGTACTTACACATCTTCACCTAAGTTGATTTCTTTTATCTTCTAGTTTCTTTCAAGTTAAAATATGATCAACACTATTGATTAATATTGTAGTAAGGCCTACTAGAAATTTGTATAATGTTTATTCATTGATAATTTTCTAATCTTTTCCAAAGTTGTGAGCTCCTTTATTTAAAATATTGCATGCTGAAGGTGGCAGCATGGAGATGCACTAGGTTATCTGAGTAGTGTAGTGCATTGCCACTGCCTTGTTTATTTATCCCTCAGCTTCCTGTTCCTCCTGCAGCAATATAGCATCTCTGTAGGATTCAAGCAACACTATACTCTTTGTTTTTGATCTAATCACAAATATGATCAAGTGATTATTCTTTATTTTACAAAGGATTCTTACAGCTGACATTATTTTAATAACTCAATATATTTCCTCCTCTGTTTATGTAGATGTTCTACTTTTAAGAATTACTACTAGCTAGACACATTTGAAGTTCTTGTGGATTTACTAATAATCAAATGGCATTGCTGAATCTCAGCACAACTGATCATCCATTCACCTATCTACACGTCAATTCTTAAACCCACTCATCATCCATTACCCCATCATCTTTCCATTCATATATTCCTCCATTCATCTACCAATCTATCCATCAACCCATCTGTTTTTATTCCCTCACCTTTTACTGAAGTAAAAGAGAGAGAAGCATGAGATGTTTAGATTCTTGTATGCAACTATCTATCTATATATATCTACTCAGTAACCAACACAACATACCTGCCTTAATAAAGGTTAACTATTAGGAATGTAGCCAGAACATTTTTCCGGTCCTGCCTGGTCCTGCCAGGCCCCATGTGGTCCCATAGCCATTTATAAAGTAATTACTTAGAGACTTATATTAATTATATCTGCTTGGCCATTAGCTCAGACTTATTACTGACTAGCTCTTACACTTAAACTCAACCCATTTCTATTAATCTATATGTTGCCACGTGTTCTGTGGCTTTACCTGTGTCCCATTACATGTTGCTCCTTGGGCAGCTGGCTGGCATCTCCTGACTCAGCCTTTCTCTTCCCAGAATTCTCCTTATCTGTTTATCCTGCCTATACTTCCTGCCTGGCTACTGGCCAATCAGCATTTTATTTATCAACCAATCAGAGCAACACATATTCACAACATACAGAAAGACATCNCCACCACAGGAATAAACTGTGTCTCTCACTAGATTATGAAGTAAGAAGGCATTGTGCTTTGTTAGGAAGAATTATGCAATGAATGAAACATTTTCATGTTTTAAAATGTAGATAAACATAGAACTCTTTTTAAACTTTTTCTCTGGGGATATAAAAGATAAAAGCCTAAAAAGTACTACCTTGATTTGGAAGAAACACAACACTGCAACAAAGAATGCCACAATTAATGCCCTTGGTAACTTACACTGATAGTCTTGAAGCAAAAATGAAAGCTGATAATTCAAGTTCACAGTTAAATTCCATAAAAATTCTCCAGAGCGGGAAGAAATGGGGGCAGAATTGTACCTCAAATGATTTATTCTAGTTAAAAAAATTATCCTAGGCTATGATAATTACTCTCTGTCTGTCTCTAAGAATGGCCATTACTGGTTGACAGGAAGAAACTGAAGCAAGCTGCTGAATTTACAAGTTGCTTTTTAAAACAAATTTTATAGCATGGGGTATTAAGTACTTTGTCTGAGACTCATGACTGCTGTTGAAACTTGGATACTTACAAGTCCTGGGAAGAGGTGAGGAAATGAAGTAGTTTCTTAGGCTCTGGTTCAGGAAAGAAACCTACCCAGACTCTGGATGTAATGTCTGATAGGAAACGGCATATTCCCTGGCTACTTGTGGAAATGCCACCTGATAATGAGTTTTGAGCCACGCTCTTTTCTCAGAGTAGAGTAATAATTTCAGTCACCGGGGACACATTATGAAACTTTTCTTTTGCCTACCAAGTTTTAAATTTTATTAACTTTTTAGTTACCATGCAAAGTAAAGGATTATATTGTGATATTTTTATTCATGCATCATATACTGTGTTCTTATTCTCCCAGCATCCTAACTTGCTTCTTTCTGGACCCCTTCCTTCCCTCAAATATTTTTCCTGTTTTTATGTCATATATATTCCACTCCTCTGACATTTATTTTTATTTTTTACTTCATTTTATTTCTTAAAATTATGTTTTTAATTTTAATTCTTTTTGTGTGTATGAGTGTTTTGCTTGCTTGTATTTATTTGTATCAAATGCATTCTTGGAACTCAGAAGATGATGTAGCATCCTCTGGATCTGAAGCTATGTGCTGTCATGTAGGTTCTGGGAATATAACTCAGGCCCTCTGCAAGAGTATCCGGTGCTTTTAACCTCCGGGAAGCCATCTCTCTAATCCCTGACACTTTTTAAAAAAGCTATTCCCTGAAACAAAATAGCTTCTTTAATCTGACCTAATCTGTGCAGCATCCTAATTTCATACATATTTTACTATTTACATATTTTACTATCATATTCACAAAAGATGATATCAGATTTTAGATCAATAACTTTTATGATGTTCCTAGGCTCTCCCTGGACATATTGAATGGTTGTAAAATTGTATTTGCATGTTGTATGTAGGGTATTTATAGTATTCATTGGGACTTTCCCAACTCTCACCCCCAGGTCAATTTTGAATTAAGATGTGACCAATGCTATTGATTGGCACTCAGGTTTAGTTGGAGTGTTCAAGTTCTCACTCATTATTCCTTTTTGTTTTGTCTTTTCCAAATGGCAGAGGCAGACAGAAGAATCTCACTGAGCACTCACACAGTGAGAACAACTGAATAGCAGCACAGTTCTGCTTTTATAAATTGCTTTGCATTGAGATTTCCATTTATTGAGGGCTCGAAGTCAATTTCTGAAGACAGTCTCTAGTTTTAATTTGTACCCATTTGGAAAGATTAATTTGAAATGCTTAAAACAAAAAAGAATACAAATAGTGGAATGCCGTAGAGAATGACTGTCTGGGAAGCTGGTGGGAGTTTAATCTAGCCACATTTTTACAACCTGCATGAGCAATCAAGTTCCAAACTGCTTGGCCTTTTCCTCCCAATCTGTAAAGTAAAACTGATAATTTTATGTGTCAGAAAGACCACGGTCACTGGCCCTAGTTTGAAGACAGATAAAAGTGATAAATCAAATTGTTTACATTTTGTATTAATAACAAACCAGCCCCCCTTTATACCCCACCATCCAAATTCAATGAAGGCTTAGATTTGACTTGAAGGTTATCTGACCAAGGAAATGTGTCTCTGATGTCTTGCCTTCTTTTCTGAGAAGGTTCATGAAGGCCAAAGNACTCTGTTTTACCTATACTGAGGAACATCAGCTTCCATATAGAGAGCAGAAAGGGCCTCTGTTTTTTACCATTTTTAACTAGCTCCTTTGAAGACAATTTTTCAACTGCTTTTTTTATTTCTTTAATCTGCCTATGGATTTGGATGTTGTCTGACAGCTGACTTCTCCCAGATCTATTTTCACTATTGGACACCTTTGAATAATCTTATACCATCTGATGAATTCAGTGATTCCATAGCTTTCCCAGCCATCTNTGAGCAGAAAGCACTCACATTTATCTCATCTCAGTATCTAGTCTTGATGCCCAAATGGGCTCCTCAACTTCAGTGTTACATACAAAGTGTGAAATGATTCACTTCACAATCAGCCACCAAATGTAGTCCTCCCTCTTCAATCACACTGATTTGGGGAATGGAACCCCCATATTTCATTCTCTGAAATCAGAAGTCTGACTTCTCCCTGCGAGGCTTCCCTTACTTCTTCTAACTTCATAGCTTAGTTCTGTTTGCCATTTGGCTCTGTCCAGTGTCTTTACCCCAGATGCTGCCATGGCTATCTACTAGTTAAGGATGAAGTCATATTTCTTTGCAGGACACATTGGATCCTCTGTGATCATCTGCTCCTTCCACTCTTTTCNTTGTTCCCTGATGCCTCTAATTTAGCAACTATTTCATCCATGGCAAATGAGTTCAGATTCTCTTAACTCACCATTTTATTTTTCACTTCTTACCTTTTAAAAATAGTGTTTGTCTTTTTTGACTTAAATGCACTTGTCTTCTTTTGAACTTCAATTGGTTCGAAATCTTGTTTTCCTACAGTACCCTTGAAATATTTCTTTCAAATTATTTGTCCTACTACCCTGGGGGGTTCCTGTTCATTATTCCATTCCCCGGGGGTTCCTCTTCATTATTTTTATCTCCCTCATTAGACTGTAAGTGAGCTGCCTAACAGTGGGGTCTCTTCTTTCCTCTATCTATCTCTGGCCCTGAACATCTTATCCTGGCACACAGTAGTAATCAAACAATGCTTTTAAAAAGTGAATGTAGGAGCTAGGATTGTACTTCTGTGTAAGAGAACTTGTTCTAAGTTCTATCTCATACACTGAAAATAAAAGTGAACAAACACCATGAAAGTCATCATAGTCAGTAAGATAAAAAACAGCCTGCACTGTTGTTTTGAAACTGTTGAAAATGTTTGTGATAAGGATGTGTACTTAACTATATTGAAATTCTAAGGAATAACTTTGTGCTGTGATTCATTATATATACTTGTGTATAAATTAAAATTTTACAGCAGATAGAGCCAATAGGATATATATAAACACAAAATTTATATATGAATTATATCTAAAATTGTACATACATAAATTACACACACACACACACACACACACACACACACACACACACATATATATATATATATATTTACTGTGAGAATTGCCTCATATAACTATGGAGTTTGAGAAGTTCTTTTGCCATCTTTCAAATGGAAGACCAGGAAACCTGGTATGGTGGTCTGTTCTGGGTGAGAACTGGGGGTTAATGGTATAACCTCAGTTCAAGTTCAATGCCTAAGACCTATAAAGGTTATGAATAAATTTTACTTCTCATTTCTCACCACAAAGTGGTCTATTTTTTTTTTGCCTTTTGATGAGTGTATGAGAAAGAAAGAAATAGACAAAAGTCATGAGGTGGATGGTGCCACAGTCAGCCTTTGTCATTTTCCTCCTACTGCTATTGGAGATGAGGCTCTATTAGAGGCAACTTTGCCTCTATTCATTTAGCTCATCTGCACTGGGGGATTAGAAGCAGAGTCAAGAATAGCAAAAAGGTACATGAAGTCTGGAGAGACAATTCAGTGGTAAAAATGTTTGCTATGAGCATGCAGAATGGAGTTTGGCTTTCAGCATTCATGTAACAAGCTGGGTGTCCTGGACACATCTGTAACCCCAGCACCAAGGGGTTGGGGAGAGAAAAGAATATGGCTGGGACTTACTAGCTTCTAGCATAGCCTAGAAAACAGAAGCTCCAGGTGCAGGGAGAGATCCTCCCTCCAAAAATAGGTGGAAAGCAAAAGAGAAGACACCTGATACCTTCTTCTTGTCTTTATATTCATGTTTGCACATACCCATAGACATATTTACACATCACTCATCCACCCCCCACCCCACACACAACATACACACACACATACAC
>LZPO01067339.1:18478-28950 GCA_001675575.1 Neotoma lepida
TTTTTACCCAACTAAACACACCTTTATCAATAAATCTAACAACTGACTTCTGGAGTTTACCCAAAGGAGTGGAAAACTTGCATCTAAAAAAGTGTGCAACTGTTGAGATCAGCTTTACTCACAGTTGCCAAAGTTTGGAAGGGATGGCTATGCTTCAGTAGGCAAGTGGGTAAACTGTGGTAAATCCAGACCATGGAAGGTTATTCAGTGGCAAAATGAAATAAGATACCAAGAAATGAGAAGATTAGGATATATCAAATATGCATGTTACTAAGGGAAAGAAGCCAATGAGAAAAGGTTACACACATATGGGTCCAACTCTGACTTTCTAGAAAGGGCCAGGGGTTGGAGGCAGAAGATGAACAGGTTAGACAGAGAAGGCATTCATGNGCAATAAATATGTTGCCAGTCAGTGGGCTTAGGGTTCAAATATTGGAGATTCTCTACAGGGCTTGTATATCAGGGCCTTAGAATTTAGCCAGTGTTGGAGTTCTCAGCCTGAGTTCTGAGACCTTGGCACTGAAGATTTGGTGATGTCCTGCAACTCCTGACTACCAGTGTCTATAGGTTCTTTTCTCTGGTTCTTTAGAGCCTTTTCTCTCTAGTTCCACTCATGCAACCCTCTTTTTGTTCCCTTCNTCCTGTATGGGACACTCTTGAACTATTCTGTTTCTTCCACTATTAGAAACCTTTCACACCCCAGTGGCCATTGCTAAGAAAACTTGGGTGTCTTCCTCCTCTGAGACCACACTTGGAAGCCAGGGTGAGAGATGGGGTACCTGCCAATGCTCANGAGCGAGTGTACNGTGAGGTACAGTCTGGATGACTAAGGTATTACACACCCAGGCAGGACAGATTGTTGACACCCACTGCCAGACAAGGCCATCTTTCAGTGTGGGTCAGCTGCAGCCAACCTGACACTGTTCTACTGCTATGCTGTCCCAGCCACCCTTTGCTGGCTCTGCTGCTCCTCTCTTCAAATTGCCAGCTCAGCCTGTACCNTTGAAAGTANACTGAAGGCAATTCAAATGGAGCCTTTTGTTGGACATAAAGCTACATCACCACTGGAGCCAGGAGAGAGGAGTGTCTACAGTCAACTCTCTGAGCCCGAGAAGCCTGCTTAGGTANTAGAGGTATTGAACAAATCACAGACACTTGTTTGGGTTAATCATGGTCTTGCCACAGTCACAACCTTACTTAGTATTAATCATCCCTCTCTATCTCGGGGGATGTGCTCTCCCTTTTGTCCTCCCTGGCCGAGGTGGAATGGCTGTAGAGTCATCTAGAGCTCTTCAAAGTTTATGACAGTAAAAAGTCTGGATCAAACCCTTTCAAATAGCCCTGACTGCACCTGAACGTGAAGAACCAGGGTAATCAGCCACAACCTTTACACAGTTATCTCATGGAGTCCACTGAGACAGCTGATGATGGCATGCACCNAGCCTAGCAGACTGCNAAATGAATAGTTCAGTATTTTTACCCAAGACAGCTGGTGAAGTCAGACAGGTGCTACTTANGGTGTCAAATTACCTTTGTTCTCAACAGCCTTGNTTAATTACAGGAAAATGAACATCAGGAATGATTACAATATAGACATAAAGAACACATTAACACTAGCACTGGTTTTAACAGAGTCCAACAGTGCTTTACAATACTTTACACTTACCCAGCACCCCAGTGAAAGGTGGGTCCCACACCCTCTTCTTCTGTCTTAAATATTCTCCATAGAATAATGTAGAAACATGCCATTGGCTATTTATTTGAACGCATAGAATGTACAACTCCAAGAGTGAACAGTAATGTACACTATGGGTCTGGATGATAACGAAATGTCAACATCGGTCCATCAATTATAACACTGGTGGGTGAATGATATGAGGTGAGTGCTGTGCATGTGGCTGGGTGGAGGGCAAAGGAACTACAATTGTAAAATTCTCCTAAAAATAAAATATAGGGCTGGGGACATGGCTAACATATAAACTCTGCAGACCATGGATTTAATTNAAGGCAGCATAGAATAAACACGTTCTTTATACATTTAAAAGTCAACATGTTTTTTTAATCTATATTTCTACTTTTATAAGTTCATATTCTTTAAATTTCTAAATCTATTGGCACAAATATATCTACAATGTTGTCAGTAGGTTTTAAATATCTGTCTACAGCAACAAACTCCNATGCTAGTGATCACATGCAACACCTTCTTTACTTTTGAAACTATTCCCCAAGGTGTGTCTACTAGTTCTTTTCAAAAACCAATTTATAGATGTGTTTTCTATTTTCTTATTTAATGAATTTCTAGTCTTTATTATTCCTTCTTTTTCTCTTAAAACTATCGACACCTTCTTGAGACTGGTATTTAAGTCACGAATTTTCCCTTTAAATCATTTCTAATATAAGTAGTGGAAGATACCTGCTTCCACACATTTGCACGGGAAACAAACGTGTTAATGATTTTTACGGTGTCTCCTGGGGTAGGTACTTCTTTGGAATGTTGCCTTTTGTAGTACATCTTTTCTCCTTTTGCTTTCGCCTCTGGCACGTGCATGCTTTACTTCTTCCTATTAGCTTACAGATTTTTCTTCTTNAGTATTACTGAGAGATTTCTGGTTTTTTTACTGTTGTTACTATTACTTTTTTAACCAGCTGACTAATCCATGTAGTTCTCATTGATTAGCTGTGATGGGCTGTTTCTACTATCCAATGTTCTGACTGACTTCTTTACTTCCTGGATTTCCTCCTTTCTCTTTTTTTTTATTTTTAAATTTATTTATTTATTATGTATACAGTGTTCTGCCTGCATGTGTCCCTGCAGGCCAGGACATGGCACCAGATCTTGTGAGCCACCATGTGGTGCTGGGAATTGAACTCAGGACCTTTGGAAGAGCAGTCAGCGCTCTTAACCACTGAGCCATCTCTCCAGGCAATTTCCTCCTTTCTCTAGCCTCTTGCATATTCCTTCCTTGTTCCTTCCTCTCTTACTACCTGTATGGTGGATAAATACACAACTCTTATGTTTCTGCTGTGTTGGAGCCCATTTAGGCTTTGCCCAGCAGGTCTGCATAAAGAGGATGACTGGACCACGGGCCAAAGGACCAGGTGTCTGACATGGTCTGCACTTGGCTGTGCTGGTGGGAGGTCTTTTGCTCCACCCCTTGGCATTCCTTTAAAAACCCTTTGGCAGAGCCATTGAGGGCCTGATGGATTAGGATCCAGGTCCACCCGAGGCTCTCCTGTATTTTCTATCTTTTTCTCACCCCTCTATCCTTCTAACTAATATTTCCTGCTGCTTCTACTCAAGTACTCTGGGGAAATGTGGGGGTGGGGGATGGCCCCCCACACTGCTGGTAGTAGTCAATCATTTTTTTTATTGTGTATTTTACTAAAGCTGGTACCTTTTTTATCTATCTTACTAAATTCTATGGTCTTCCTAGGCAGCTGGATGAGCATTTTACAACACTGTCCCTCACACCACCCATTTCCAATATTTTAATTCCACTTCTGTGTTTTTGGCTGCTGGTGGTCTTGAACCCACAGCCTTGTATATACTAAGAAGACATTCTATCTTTGAGCTACTATTTCATCCTTTGCTTTAATATAAACTTACCTTTATTATCTTATACACTCAAAGTTGTTTATATTAAGATAACCCTTACCCATTTATCTGGACTTTTAAACTCACTTTGCTCACTCTTCTCATACCTCACTCCTAAATCTATCTTGTGGTCACTTCTTTTATGTCAGTATGCATCCCACATGGTAAATTTCTTCAGTCTTTGTTTCCTGAAGATACCCTGATTTTACCTTCAGTGTAAAGCATGGTTTAGCTTGGGACAGAATTCTAGGTTGACAATATTTTCTTCTGATGTTTAAAAGTACTATGATAGTTTGGGGCACCTAATGTTGCCTTTAAAAAGCTCTGGCATTAAGCTGGCTTTTGGGAACCTGTTCCCCATGCTGGATTGCCTTGCCTAGCCTTTATGCAAGGGGAGGAGCTCGGTGGTCCTACCTCAACTTGATATGCCACACTTTGCTGAAGCCCATGGGAGGCCTTACCCTTTCTGAATGGAGACTGAGGAGGAGTGGATGGGGAGGGGGGAGGAGGAGAGGGGATGAGAGGAGGGAGGGGAAACTGTGGTCGGTATGTAAAATAAATGAAAAATGTTAGTTAAATTAAAAAACAAAAAGGCTCTGAGTCTGCCTAGCTGTCATCCCTCCTCATTCGGTTATCTTTCTTCTCTATCTTTTTCCAGAGCCTGCTTTGGCTTCAGCATCCTGCAACTTCATTTGCTCGGCATCTCCTTGGCTCCTTTCTTATTACACATCTCTCCTCAGACTCACATCTCCCGAACCTGAGGATTTATGTTTTATACTGATATTATTAAATTCTCAGCAATTCTTTTGGATCATGTCTTCTGTACAGAAAGCAGAGTTTCAGTGGGAAGCTTCCCTCCCCCCACAACACAAACCCTGTTGACTGCCCGAGCTATTCTGCAGCTGTCTGTAGACTGCANGCAACTGACAGATGTAGAAACCGAGCTTTCTGGGAATGGCTTAATTGGTAGAGCTTTGACTCCCTGCCCAATGTAGATAAACAATTTTAGTGTTAATTTCCAAGTCTTTTTATGCCATGTAAGTCTGTACTGGTTTGGCTTTTCTATTGAACTTCCAAAACATCTGCCTTTCCCCATGTGACTTAGTACATTCTGAAACATGTTNACTTTTCTATCTGTATGAAGATCGNACCTTCACCAGTTTTCTAAAGACAATTTTCAATGTCTTCCTTTCATTCTATGACTGCTTTCCACAGTGCTAAGCCAGGCTATGTGGAAACACCTGCTGATTAGGTGAAGTTAGGAGCCCAGTCTCTCCTGATAAGAACCCAACCTTCCAGATCTGTTTTATTGTGACCTTGGACATACTGTGTACATTTTAAATCCACAGTTTACCTAATCTAAAATTAACGATGCCTCCTCTCAAGGGGTACTTNGACATAGGAAGCATCTGTGCGGACCTCCGCAGAGATACCAGGAGTGCTGATGTCACACCACTGCCGGTTGCTGTACCTTCTTCCTGCTTCCCTCTGACTCACATAGGAAACTGCCTNCACTCCATTAAGTGCATCTCACCTGGCATCCCAGGCTACACTACACTGAGTCTTCTAATTTGACTACTTCTCATTTCCACTCATTTTACTTGATTCTTGCTTTTCAAATGCTATGTAACTCTTTTCTTGTGTTTCCAACTCTTAATTGTGTTTAATTATGTCCCTTTTACTGTGTTTGTAAATGCTTACTCAAAGTGATCTGATTCTTTATTTTGTAATTATAACTTAATGAGTTCATTTTCAGCAGTTTTTAAAATTGTCTTAATCCCCAATGCCTTTCCTTGTAACTTTTTTTGTTTTCATTTTTTTTTTTTGTAACATATAAAGAGACTATGGAGCCATCAAGCTGGCTCAGACAGTCAAGTTAACTTTCCACCAAATGTGAAAACCTGAGTTGATCTTGGAGACCCACATGGTAGCAGGAGGGAACATCAAGTTGTTTTAAGATCACCATGGGTGCTATGGTGTATGTTTGCACATGAATGGGCACACAACACCCCCACTCACAAATTAAAAATGTAATAAAAACAAGAAGGTTAAGCTTAAGAGATGCAGACCCAGTCTTGGTGGGGTTAAGCAAGGAAGGAAAGAAATGAGTGGAGTCTGTGGGTCCCCATAGCCTCTCAGCACAGGCACCTGAGCACCACACTGAGCACCACAGCAGCCTGAGTCATTTGTTAGCTGGAAAAGCTCATGACTCAAATGCTGTCTCACTGTCCCCATGCTGATGCAGGGCACATGAAGCTTACTGGTTGTCACATTGGACTAATACTGAATTCTGTAATTGCTGCCATTCTGTGGGGATCCCACATGATGGGCCCAAAGGACTGCTGCTCTCCAAGTTCTTCAGAGCCCCTCAGATCCCACTTGTCATGCTGTTGTAAATGGACTAAGGCTTTCCTGTGTGATGTTAATATCAAAAACAAAACTGGACATGCACAGAGAGCACCTTATTTCCATTACAAACTCATGGGAGACGGACCACTTCCAGCACAGCCTAAAACAATCAACCTTTCTTTCCATCTTCCTTTGCTATAGATTGGAATTCCCTCATGCTCACTTCCTAGTGAGCAGCCTTTGGATGATCTCAGCCTCCTGGGTTCCACCCACCTCATCAGGTGTGAGAGAGGATGCATAGGCTAGCCTCCTGCCTTGGTGGGTAATTAGCTTTGTGACCTGCAACTGTTGATTGAATTAACTAGGACAAAGTATGGAAAGAAGAGCTGGGCTTAACCTTAAGCCTGTTCATAGCTTTCACATTCCTGGTAACAGAGTTCCATTTATCCCACAGAATTCTATGCGAAGGAGTTACATGAGATAAAAATAAAAATAATATTCAATTACCAAATCATGTAATCCAGTGTAGTCTACCAGCGGTCAGCTCATGGGGAAAGAGGAGAAAAGAAAAGTTGGCCAATTCAAAAGAAAATATGATTAATGTTATTATGTATGCTAAGACTCATTACTGTGAAATTTACCTGCATGCATCGCTGTTGCCCTAGGCCAGCCTGCTCTCCAGCAATGAGGCTGACCTGGTACCTATGCAAACTAAGATCTTCCTGAACAATTTGGGGCACAAAATTCATGCTGAGGTTTGCTAGTGACTGACTGGAAAGTAACTGGTCTAATTTGTTGTTGTTTAGAGACAGGATCTTGTTAAATATCCTACACACAGCCTACACTGACCTACCACTGATCTATCACTTAGGTGTATGGATTAGAGCTATGAGCCACCACATCTGGCCCAGCATATTTTTTTAAGTTTTTTTTTTTTTAAGTAAAGAAACTGACCAATGTTAATCTGAATAAATTCCAAATAGACTAAGAATATGCTTTCAGAGAAATAGCAGCTCTATAACAACACAAAAAACACAAAAGAAAACTCGAAGGCAACTGTAAGGTTCAAACGGTGATGCGCTGTTTAGGTTAGATGAAGTCCTCTAATTGGTAGGATGGACAGCCATATAAAACAGGGAGAGAACAAGGCTGGCTCCAGCCTAAGTCCCTACCTGCTTTTTTGTGGGTGTGCTGTCATGTGCAAGCATCCCTACCTCTCCCTTTCTCTCTCCACTCCTCTTTTATGGATACTGTGAGGAGGGGGCTGCCTGGATAGCAGAGAAGGCTCTTGTTATGTAACCAAACAAAATGATGTTGAACTTCCCAGAATCCTTCAGGACGCTAAAGAAAGAAAATATGTTTTTTAAAGACACGAAGGCTATGGTGTCTTCTTATGTCAGCTCCGATTGCCTATACATGATTATTTCTTCTAAGCTGGACAAATAATTTGCACATAACACATAAAAGCATGAGGATTGTGAAAGGTGTGGGGAAAAAGAGTGACAGACAACTGTCTGTGCCAGGAAGAATGGCACAAGGCTAATGTCCCAGGCTTTTCTATTTGTCTCACATATTCTAAAGTGTGTTCCACAGAGGCCTGTACCACAGATATAGGAGAAGCCAAAAAACAACTCCCAAAATTCTCATTCTCTCTAGGAAAATGACATAGACAGTAGCCTGCCCCAGAAAAATGCAGAAACCAAGTCCCTTCATCACAGGTCCAGTGAAGGTCTTCTGCCCTTTGATTTTCTCAGGTGGAAAAGAGACATCTTTCCTATATATGGTTAAAATGATGCTAGAAAAGGCCAACTTGGGGTACAGGGCTTAGTTTTAACCCAGCAGTAACAAGCTTCCATNTGCAGTGTCAGTGGAGGACACAGGGAACTGGGACTTCTCTGCCCCTCCTGCAGTAACAAGAGCCCTTGTCTTTCCGGTATTAGTGGGAGCTGCCTAAGAACCCTGGACATGACCTCCTTCCTCCACTTAGGGTCCCACCAAGTCATGCCCAAAGTGTCCAGTGTCCCTTTTGTCCATTGGGTAAAATCTTTGGAACAAATTAAATTCTACAAATGTCTACAATCTCAACTGCTAAGAATGTCACCGATATAGGATCTGGGACCTACAGCAGGGAATTCCCTACTTCACTGTAACCCATCTACCTGACGTCACAGCCAATGCATAAATGCCTTGACTTAAGACTTTCATTTTCTGACTATAAAGACTCATGTAACTAATTCTACAGTGGAACATGTCATTAGGGGAACATCTATCCAGGATTCTTCTGAGCCACGGTAGCTCACGTTTGAATAAACTTTCCCTTCTTCCATTAAACAAAAAAATCATCAGCCATACCAAAAATCTAAGACATTCTTAACTCTAAGAAGAAAAGTGGTATAAGCTAAAACTGTGATGTCACATCCTAGAATTCTGGAATTCTCTGACATGGCTTTGAAAAATCACTCCCATAATAATGTGCCAGAGAGCAATGAGGAGTGTCCCTGAAACAAAGCAGAAAGGAGAAGTTCTCAGGAGGAAATAGTAGATAAAAGAGAATCTAAGTGTAAAATTGGGAGTGAAAAATACAGTAACTGGGGTTAGAAACACAGAGGCAGGGCTCAGGAGCAGAGCAGGGAGAGCCACAGAACCAATGGGTGTCTGGAAGGTGGATGGACATTATCTAATCTGAACCATAAGGTCAAAGAGAAGAGTGTCTTAGAAGATGGGAACAAAGCTTTCGGTGCATGAAAGATGCTAATGGAAGATCTGGTGGCATTTGTGTCCAGAGNGTCTCAGAAACAGAAAGATGTGAAAGAAAAGGAGAGTGAAAACTGTTTGAAAAGGTGATGGCTAAAAACTTTCTCAAATTAAGCAAAAGACAAACTATAGAGTTAAGAGGCTGAGTAAAACCTAAGTTGAACCCAAAGAAAACCAGGCCAACACTCATCATGATCAAACACCTGAAAACAGTTTGAAAGGAGGAATCTTGGAACAGCGGTAGGTCGAGCATAGAAGGAGAACACGAAACAAAATACTAGACTTTATCAGAGACGAGAGCAGGTGCACAAATGTGCCTCAGGTGCTGAGAGTGAGCGACTGTTAGCACAGGACTCTGTCCCTGGAGACACTGCTCGGGAATAATGAAAAAATGCCGAGACTANGTGAGCTGATAACCAGGGAAATCACTTTGGGGGAAAATGCCCCAAGGAAGTTCTTGAAAACAGAAAATAAAGATGATAATGTCTTTTATATTTGAACCAGTAAAACAATATAAATACCATCATACCACAAAACTTGATCTGTATGTATCAGATAATACCCAAAACCACCTTAGGACAGGTAAACAGATATTCTTAAAACATTTTACAAACAAATTCTCATTTTTTTCTAAAAAAAAAAATGCTTAGGCGAACCCATAGGAAGGCAGGGAAGATGAAACGGAATAAAATACATACCAAGCAAAAATGACTACAGGACCATCAGGCAGAGTAGACCTGAGAGCAAAGGAAAGTGCAAGAGACAGATGTAAATTTACCTAGTGATAAAAGCTCGATCNGTCAAGAAGACACAGCAATCAAACTGTGTTTCCNAAGGAGGAAGTGTAAAATCTACACTATGTTTGCAGGCATCAACACTTCTCTTAGTGAGTGACTAAGCCAGGCAGCCGTGGAGGATGCAGGGACATTGCCAACTATCCACCAGCAGNATTTAATTTGAATTTACAAAACTGACTACCAACAACAGGGGAAATTATTATTATTTTTATTATTATTATTGTTATTATTTTTGCCGGCACCTTTAAACACTGAACAGGACAGACATATCCTGAGCCACAAGACAGACCTCAGTAAATTTAAAAGAAGTGAAACATCAAAGTGTNGTATTTGTTCATAGCGGACTCAAACCAAACTTGAGTTANAGGAAGATNATAGAAAAGTTTTCACACCTGTGGGAATGAAATACCAATCTCTAGTCCATGACCCAAAGAGAAAGCAGTAAGNAAACTCAAAAAGCCACAAAGAACTGAATGAAACTAAAATGACGTCACANTAGGAAGTAGGGAGAGAGCTCAGTTGGTGAAGCACTTGCTACTCAAGCATGNGGACTCAATTTTGATCAATAGGACTTGTGTTTAAAAAATACAAAAAAGTTAGACATGGTGTCACAGGCTTAGAATCCCAGTGCTGGGGAGACAGGGTCNAGCAGGATCCCTGTGGTGCATTGGCCAGGAATACCTAAACAATGACACCTAAGCTTGTTCTCTAGNTTGCACNTGCATGAACTCGCACTTGTGAACACACACAGAAAAAAGTATCAATTTATGTGACCTTCTGTGAAAGTGGTGAGAAGACTATTACTAAAGTCANTGTTCCCATTGGGAGAGACAGTTTGCAAGCCACACCCTCTGCTCACACATCGAGACTCCAGGAGCAAAGAGAGAAGCCAGGTAACCAGAAGAAAGGAGAAGTGATGAGCGCAAATCCCTACAACTGGGAACAATAGTGAAAACCAACTAAACAGAAATCGGCTT
>LZPO01067341.1:0-11534 GCA_001675575.1 Neotoma lepida
AAAACAACAAAAAAAAACTTCTCCCATTCTATGGGCTACGACTTTGTCTGAATGATGCCCCATGCAGAAACTTTTTAGATTCATGAAGTTATTCATTAATTGATGATGTTAGTGGCTATGCTGACTATTCTGTTCAGAAAGTCTTTTCTGTGTTAATGTATTCTAAATTATTCCCCACTTTTTCTTCTATCAAGTTCACTGTTACTGGATTTATGTTGAGGTCTTTGATCCATTTAGAGTTGATGTTTCTACAAGGTGATAAGTACTGATCTATTTGGATTCTGCTACAAACCATCATCCAGTTGACCAGCACCATTTGTGGAAGATGCTGTATTATTTCCCGTATGTGTTTCTTGCTTTTTTTAATCAAACATAAGGTGTACATAGCTGTGGAGATTTAACTCTGGGTCTTTAATTTGATTCCACTGATCAACATATCTCTTTTTGATGCCAATACCATCCTGTTTTCATTAGTATACNTTAGTAGTAAAACTTGAAATTGGCAGTGGTGATACTTTCAACAGTTCTTTTATTATTCTGGATTGTTTTAACTATCCTTTGTTTTTTGTTTCCATGTTAAGCTGCAAATTGTCCTTTCAAGATCTAGGGAAGAATTGTATTGGAATTTTAATGGAGATTGAATTGAATCTATAGGTTACTGTTGATANGATTGCCAATTTTCTGATATTAATCCTACCTATCCATGAGCCTGGGAGAACTTTCTATCATGTTCAATTTCTCTCTTCCAAGGCTTGAAATTTTTAATTATGCAAATATTTCACTTACTTTGTTAGGATTACCCCAAGATATTTTGTATTATTTGAGGCTACTATGAAAACCACTGCTTTCCAGATTTTTTTCTTGACAATTTGTCATTTGTATATAGGAGGCACCCACAAGTTTGCAAGCTTACTGTTCTTTCTGTTGTTGATATCCAGTGTCAATCTATAGGTTTGAGAGGATGCAGAGTTTTATTTGGTTTGTGGCTATTATTGTTATTGAGAGAGACAGAGATAGAGACAGAGAGAGAGAGTTTCCCTTCTTTTGACTTTATTGATCTCTTGTGTTTTCCTGAGTGTATTTAACATCTTTATGTTGTGATGTCTGCCCCATTGAGAACTTAGGTTTCCTGAGAAGGGACGACCTGGAACCAAGAAAAGGTAAGTATGACTGTCCGCCTGTTCCCAGCCTCTTTTTCCCGGGAGACAATCAGACATGACAAGGAGTTAAGTCAAGCAAGAACTCCTTTATTGAAAAACAATGAGCTCCTTTTAAAGCCTAAAACCACAAGGCTAGAGAGAGGGGTGGGGTGGATGCCCCATCAGGCCATTCAATTTAAAGGTCACCCAGACATAAACAGCTTAGGTTTCTCCCTTCTTGCTTCCTCCACAGACTCCCACAGACCTTTGTCAACAACTTGGTTCCTTCCNCCCTGCCTCCTCCTAGGACCATCTTTACTTGTAAACAACTTGGCTCTGCAAGACCCCACATCCTAAGTTTGGAATTTTCTTTCTAGAGACTTATGTAGGACTAGATTTTTAGAGCAATATTGCTTAAATTTGGTTTTATCATTGTTGGAATTCCTGGCCACTCCCCAGCTAAGTAACTTCACATTCCCACTTCCTGCATGTGCAACGGGAATCCCGCCTCTTCCTCCCTCTCCTTGTCTCTCTCTTCCTTCTCTCTCTCTCTCTCCTTGTGCGGCCGCACGCGTGCTCTGTCTCTCTCACTCTCTAACTCTCTCTCTCTCTCCCCGCCATTCCCCCCCCCACTTTCTAATAAAGCTCTGATACTGGGTTTTGTCATGCCTCATGACCTTTTCTCCCATGGTAACCGCAGTGCTGCAAAATACCAACAAAATACTAACAATCATAAAATCCCATATTTTCTCCATCTATTTGGATTGAAAGTTTTGCTGGATATAGTAGTATGCTGTGACATCTGTGGCCTCTTAGAGTCTGTAGTACATCTATTGAGTACCTCTTAGTTTTTAGAGTCTACCGTGAGAAATCAGGAGTTATACTAATATGTCTCCTTTAGTATGTTACTTTGTCTTTTTTCCTTGTTGCTTTTAACATTCTTTTCTCTCTCTTGTACACTTATTGTTTGGATATTTATATGCCAATGGGAACTTCTTTTCTGGCCCAGTCTATTTAATGTTCTGTATGCTTCTTGTACTTTGATAGGCATCACCTTCTTTACTTTAGGGAAATTTTCCTTTATGATTTTGTTGTAAATATTTTCTTGCTTTGACCTGGGTTTCTTCTCTTGCTTCCATTCCTAGTATACTCACATTGATGCTTTCATATTGTTCCTGATTTCCTGGATGTTTTTTTGTGAGAAGTTTTTTCAGATTTAACATTTTTTGAAAACTGTATCTATTCCTTTTATTGTATTTTCAATGAATGATATTCTTTCTTCCATCTATTGTTTTCTGTTGGTGAAGCTTACCTCTGTGGTTCCTTTTTAAAGTGTCTGAATTTTTCATTTCCAGATTTCCTTCAGTTTTCTTTATTGAGCCTATTTATACTTTTTGATCTTGAATTATTTTATTAATTTTCTTTCACTGTTTGTGTTTTCATAGATTTCTTTATGAGATTTATTTGTTTCCTCATTAAGAACCTCTCTCACATTCATATAGGTTGTTTTAAAGTCTTTTCCTTGTGCTTCAGCTATGCTGGAATATTCAAAGACTGTGATGTTCGACTTACTGGGTTCTAGTAGAGACATGTTGTCCTGGCTATTATTGATTATGTTTTAACTAGTTATCTGGTCATCTGGAGTTGGGACGATTGTAATTCTATGTGCTGATATATGGTCCCNTCTGTGTTGGGTGGGTGTTNTGTTCAATTTTCTTTGTTTTGTTTTGTTTACTTGCCTTTTTTTGAAAGTATAATGGCAGTGTATTGTACCTAGGAAAATTTTCTGGTGTCCTGATAGGTGTGGGTACAATAGGTGTGGGCAACAGGGGGTTTTGGGTAAAATGTATTTCTTAGTATTGGAACCTGAGACACAGGAATGGTGAAGGGGCTGGCAGGAGTAGAGGGGCTTCAAAAGAGGGAGAGTTGTAAGATGTTACTCCAAGATCTGCTTAGTTAGTCCCCTGAATATGGAGACAGAGAGAGGAGAACCACATCAGAAGGTTTGCAGAAGAGCTGANGATAAACCTGGAGCACTAGATTTGGAGGTGCTGAGGAGGAGGGGAAGATCTGGTGTTGGCTTACCATTTTCCCTGGCCAGAGAGACCCGTGTTCCCTGGGAGTGTGTCTTAGTTAGGGTATCTACTTTTGTAAAGAGAAACCATGACCAAGGCAACTTTTATAAAGGAAAACTTTTAATTGGTGTTAGTTTACAGTTTCAGAGGTTTAGTCCATTATTGTCATTGTGGGAAGCATGGTGACATACAGGAAGATATGGTGCTGGAGAAGTAGCTGAGAGTTCTACAACTAGATCTGTACGCAGTAGAAAGAGACTGCCACACTGGGCATGGGTTGAGCATCTGAGATCTCAAAGCCTGACCCCAGTGACACACTTCCTCCAATAAGGCCACACCTCCTAATAGTGCCACTCTCTATATGCCAAGCTTTCAAACATATGAGTCTATGAGGGCCATACCTATTGGAAATACTACACAGTGCTTGCAGGAGTTGGGGCTGGGACAAAGCAAGTAGTGGCAGATGGAGCATAGGAGGGGAAGACCTGTGGATCCACTAGAGATGGGGTAGGGGAGAAATGAGGGCTTCTTTGGGTGTTCTGTTTCAGAGCTAGGGATGAGATTGGGGGATTGGATTAGAAGAGCAGAAGGAGAGATGAAGTTATGGAGTTTCAATATCTGCTTTCCTGACCAAAGCTGATCCTTCCATTTTCTTTGAGTCTCTTTGTTAAACTCCCAGTGTGCCAATGTGAAAACTCTACATGACTATATCCTAATTTGAATAAAATGGAACCCATCTGCAATCTGCATATGATCACATGTATTAAATGTGACTAATAACTGGGAGAACAGCATTATACTAGTCATACTCAGAAAGCAATTTATCATTAAAAATGGTACTTTTTGACTCACAGGTAGCAGCAATCAAATTTGAGTGTGGTTAGTCTTTCATCTTTCTTCCTTCTTTATTCCATCCTTTTCCTCATTTTCATCTTCTCCCCCTTTTCCTTCTCTNCTTCCTCTTCCTCTTTTTCTTCTCCCTTTTTTCTGATGCCCAGACTGGCTTTAAACTTGAACTGAGAACTCGGACTACTGCCATCATACCTGGCTTGTGATGGTTAAATTTATAATCCAATTTTATAGGTCACGGTCCTCAGATATTTTGGGAAACATTATTCTAGATGTTTTAAAAAAAGATTTTTTGTTTCTTTGTTCTTTTGATTTTTTTTTGTGTGTGTATGTGTGTGTGATTAGCTTAAATAGGTTAACTGTGAGTAAACAATTCCTCTCTATAGTATGGATGGGTCTCCTCCTATCAGTGGATCTCTTTGTTTCAATTGGACAAAGAAGGATCTTCTATCCTATCTCCCAGAGCAGGAGGNAAGTTTCAGCAGATACCTTTCAAATTCTTGGTAGATAGTCAGCCAGCCCATCCTAGCTGGACTTCCTGTCATTTTGTTGAAAGATTTCACNTTTAGTTTGTGCAAATGTTAGAAAAAAATACAATGAATAATTTCCATATAGAAACTAAGCAAATGTATCCTGAGAAACAATTGTTTTTGCCACAAAAAAAAAGTGCACCAAGGCCCACACAGAGAGATAAACAAAGAATGTGTGTTTTACTTTTAAAGTAGTTGGTGACTGTATCTCAACCCATTGATGGGAGCTCAACTTCCAAATCCAAGGCAGTTCAATAATTGCACAAAGGGAAAGGAGAGGGTTCAGGAAATATGAGTTCTTGCCAGGCTAAGCATCTTTTATTAAGAAAATAATTTCTTATACTACACATCCATTGTTTCTCTTTCTCTGGGGAGCCCTGAGTAATATGCCCTGGTTTCCCAGTTAAAGTATAGTTCTTTTGTTTTCTTTCTTTCTTTCTTTTTAGAATGAGACAGTGTTTTATTTGTATTTTTATGATCATCTTATAAAATACACTTTTGCACACGTATTTTATTTTATAGTAGGTCTCATAGTTCATATGAACCAAAATAATCACGTTTTAATGATCATATATTAAGGGATAAGCTGACATAATTCCTATATGAACTACTTATTTGTACATGTACAGGATTTAATGTTCAAATGTTCACAAAAGTTTCAGCATTCCTGATTATCTAATACTGATTTTAACTAAAGATATGATTTTAAGAGAAAATATCCAGCTTCTTCAATGGAATAAGGCTTGAAATATCTATTTTTATCAATGGTATCTTCCATAGATATAATTCCATAGAATAAGACCTGGGGTGGGGAGTAATGTTTCTAAGATCTGTGAGAAACCAGAGGGACAGGTTACTATCTAAATGGCAATAAGAATGTTGTCAATGAACTCCACTCAGCTGAGTCTTATCTTCTTCCCATAAAGCTAGATTCCTCCTCATTTGCTCCCAGGACTCAATATTTCCCACAATGCCCTTTGGGTTTCCTTGACCCTAAACCTTCTCATTGTGTATTTTTGTCTCTTCTTGATAAGTAGCAAATGTCTACCTAGTTGATCAGTATACTAATAGGGAAACATTCCTCTTCTCCCATCTTTAAACCTGTATGCAATCTTCAAAACTCCTGATCTGACTATAGTCTTCTGCCTCTTCTGGTACTAAAGACAACTCTTTTGTTAAACACTACCAAAATTTAATTAGTGTTACATTGAAGACAGTTGGACAAAAACATATATTCCTACCATTTTATTTCCAAAGACAGTTGTCCATATGGGTCTTTGGGAGCAACATTCCCCTCATTTGAAAACTCCACTTCATTCATATAGCACCTTAACTCTGCTTCCTGTGAATTTTCAACACAGTATGTTACAAAAATAATTCTTGAGCTCAGTTCCATAGCAGATAATCAGTTGTTGTTTACAGCAGATTATACAATTTTATTTTTTACATTTTTAATTTATTCATTAATTTTATATCCTAACCATAATTTCATCTCCCTCCTCTACTCTCAGTTCCTACCCTCCANCTCCCCACTGCAACCCCTTTCTAGTCTTCTCTTTCAGTAGTCTCCCCCTCCATCCCTCCCACANCTTATCCCTCATGTTCACATTCCCACTCACTCCCAGTTTATTGATGAAATATATTCTATTTCCCTTTCCCAGGGTAATCCATACATTCTCTTTTGGGACCTCCTTGTTACCTGGCCTCTCTGGGTCTGTGGATTGTAGAATGGTTATCCTTTACTTTATAGCTACCATCCACCTATAAGTGAGTAGACACCATGTTTATTTTTCTGGTCTGAGTTACCTCATTCAGGATGATTTTTCTAGTTTCTTCCATTGCCTTCTAATTTCCTGATGTCATTGTTTTTAACAGTGAGTAATACTCCATTGTTTTAATGTACCACATTTTCTTTATCTGTTTTTCAGTTGAGGGACATCTGATTGTTTCCAGGTTCTATTATAAATAAAGCTGCTATAAACATAGTTGAGCAAGTGTCCTTATGGTATGATTGAGCATCCTTTGTTTATATACCCAGGAGTGGTATAGCTGGGTCTTGAGGTAGATTGATTCCCACTTTCCTGAGAAACCACCATATTGATTTCCAAAGTAGCTGTACAAGTTTGCACTCCCACCAGCAATGGAGAAGTGTTCCCCTTGCTCCATATCCTTTCCAGCATAAGTTGTCATTAGTGTTTTTTTTTTTTTATCTTAGCCACTCTGACAGGTGTAAGATGGAATTTAAGTGTCTTTTTGATTTGCATTTCCCTGATGGCTAAGGACGTTGAGCATTTCTTTAAGTGTTTCATGGCCATTTGAGATTCTTCTGTTGAGAATTCTCTTTTAGAACTGTAACCTATTTTTCAATTGGATCATTTGATATTTTGATGTCTAGTTTCTTGATTTCTTTATATATTTTAGAAATCATCTCTCTGTCAGATATTGGTTTGGTGAAGATCTTTTCCCATTCTGTAGGCTAGCCATTTTGTCCTGTTGATGGTGTCCTTTTCCTTACAGAAGCTTTTTAGTTACATGAGTTTCCATTTATTAATTTTTCCGTTTTACTGACTGTGCTATTGGTCTTCTACTCAGGAAGTTGTTCCCCATGCCAATGTGTTCAAGGCTATTTCCCACTTTCTGTTCTATCGGTTTCAGGGTATTTGGATTTATGTTGAAGTTTTTGATCCACTTAGACATCAGTTTTGTACAGGGTGATAGATATGGATCTATTTGCATTCTTCTACATCTAGTTATACCACCACCATTTGTTCAAGGTGCTTTAACTATTGTGTTAGGGTTCTCTAGAGTTACAAAACTTATAGAATAAATCTACATAGAATGAATCTTATATATAGAATATATATATATATATATATATATATATATACATATATATGGGAATTTATTGAAATGCCTTACAGGCTGCAGTCCAACAATGGCTTTCTGTGAATAATAAGTAGGCTCCAAGGCCAGTGAAAGAATAAGCATGCTGGCAAGGGCAAACAGATGAAAATGAATAAATACTCTTTCTTCCATTGTCCTTTTACAAGCTTCCAGAAGAAGGTCTGGCCCAGATTAAAGGTGTGCCTTCCTACCTCACGATCAGGCTTAAAGGCATGTTGTCTTTATACCTCAAGATCTGGATCACAAATGTGTCTTATATTCTGGATTGTAGTTNATTGCAGATATAGTCAAGTTGACAACCAAGAATAGCCATCACAATCCACCCCTTAACAACTTGTCATGCAATCATATCTCTTATGTCATGATTAATTTCTGTCATAGTTTCAGTTTTTATTGCTGTGAAGGGACACCATGACCACAGCAGCTCTTATAAAGAAAATATTTAATTGAGGTGGCTCCATTATCATCATGATGGGAAGCATGGCGTGCAGGCAGAGGTGGTGCTGGAGAGTCCTATGTCATGCAGGCTACAGGAAGTTGACTAACTGTGATTTTGAATGATGCTTAAGCAAAAGATCTCAAAACCCACCCCCACAGTGACACACTTCCTCCAACAAGGTAATACCCACTCTAACAAACCATGCCTCCTAATAGTGCCACTCCCTATGAGATTATGGGGGTGGCATTCAAACTAGTTACATTCAAACTACTACAATTTGAAAATGCAAAACAATAACCAGGTCATAATAATGCCTAAACATAATATAACCATCCCATGTACAATCNCAATAGAATAGAAGTCCCTCTTTGTATCTTTTCAGGAGCAATTTGTAATCCCCAACAAGGCAGAATTTTCTTTACTTCTTTAAACATTCTTTCTAAAGTATCTGCATTTGAATCAGCTAGTACAATATCATCCATGTAATGATAAATTATAGATTTAGGAAATTGTTTACATATTACTTCCAATGGCTGTCATACAAAATATTGGCACAGGATTGGACTATTTAACATTCCCTGTAGGAGAACCTTTTATTGATATCTCTTAATCNGCTGAGAATTATTATCAGTAGGNACCCACCATTAAGGCAAATCTTTCTCTGTCTTTTTCTTGTAAGAGTATTGAGAAGAAACAGTCTTTTAAATCGATAACTATAAGAAGCCATCCTTTAGGTAACAAAGTAGGCAAAGGAATTCCAGATTGTAGAGGATCCATTGGCTGAATTACCTTGTTAATTGCTCTTAGGTCTGCTACCATTCTCCATTTACCAGATTTCTTTTTAATAACAAATACAGGAGAATTCCAAGGGCTGGTTGATTCTTCAATATGCTGAGCATTTAACTGCTCTTGTACCAGCTGTTCTAAAGCCTGCAGTTTCTCTATTGTTAAAGGCCATTGCTAAATCCATACAGGCTTGTCTGTTAACCATTTTAAAGACAAAGCTGTTGGTGTTTTTGAAAGATCAGTAGTTGTTGTGCCCTGTTCTTGTACAATCNAGATGGCCAGTGATTGTTTTTCATAATAGTACCTCCTAATATTTCTCTCAGAAATATGTGTTAGTTTATGGTCTGTTTCTGAGGTTAGAGGAATATTAATCTGGGTATTCCATTGTTGTAATAGATCACAGCCCCATAAATTCATAGCTATATTAGCCACATATGGCTTTAATTTTCCTCTCTGTCCTTCTGGTCCTATACAATTGAGCCATCTTGCACTCTGTTTTACTTGAGATATGCTCCAATCCCTAATAACTGAACATTTACCTCCAGAAGAGGACAATTTGGATGCCAAAACTCTGGTGCAATTATAGTAACATCCCCATCAGTGTCCACAAGACCTTCCAAGAGAACATCATTTATTCGTATTTTTAATTTCAGTCTTTGTTCCTGTTATAGGAGAAAATACAAATTCACTTTGTATTTTCTCCTGAATTTCCTGTTCTTTCTGCTATAGCTCTTTTNTCACCCCAAGCAGTGTGGTTTTTTTTTACAATAGGCATTTGTTATTTGTTCTGAGAAGAGGTTTCCTCTATGATGACAGGAAAAGTCTGAACTGAATTTGCTGTGGGGGCCTGCGAGAAGACCCTCAGGGAGTTTCCTGAAGGCAGAGGATTACTTTTTATCCCTTGTTGATCTACATTCGTTGGTCCAGTGTTTCCCTTTACCACACCTTTGGCATAATCCAGAAGGGAGGGGCATTNTGTTGCCAGTGTTCCTTGAAGAAACATTGTTTCTAGAAATGTTCTGTTTACACTTGCTCTTCAGATGTCCTGGTTCACCACAGTTAAAACATCTGACATTATTATTTTCCTCAAAGCTCTTGCTATAACCTCTCCTATCCACATATCATCATGGTCATGGGACTCAATATTAATTGTGTCCTTGATCCAATCCTCCAAGGGAGCTGATCTTGCTGTTAATGGCCTGAATATTCTTTTGCGTGCTGCATTCACATTCTCAGAAGCCAAGGATTCAATTATTATCTGTCTAGCTTCTGAATTTGGTATCATTCTATATACTGCTGAGGACAGCCTTTGTAAGAAATCCATGAAGGATTCTTTGGAGCCCTGTATAACTTTTGT
This sequence comes from Neotoma lepida, assembly GCA_001675575.1. Classification (NCBI taxonomy): domain Eukaryota; kingdom Metazoa; phylum Chordata; class Mammalia; order Rodentia; family Cricetidae; genus Neotoma; species Neotoma lepida. The sequence continues at coordinate 10,080 of LZPO01067341.1, forward strand.
AAATGATTCAATTTTCTTCCCTGCTTCCTCAGTTCTGTCCCATGCATTCATGGCTGCCATGTGACATAGAATTAATGTTTGGTTATCATGTAAACATTATCTGTTTATATCCTCATATTTGCCTTCTCCAAGANCTGATTCTGGGAAATTTCTATACCTCTAGTCCTACACTGCTGTTCTATAGTTTTAGTTTCCTCTTTAAACCATGTTTTCCATTGTAAATATGGACGGGTTTCTAGCACTGCAGCAACTAATTCTTTCCAGTCCCGAGGGATAATTCTATTACAAGTTGACCACGAGTTTAACATCTGCTTTACAAATAGAGAATCCATGCCATATGATACTATAGCTTCTTTAAATCACCTTAAATTTAACATTTGCACTGGAGCCCAATTATCTTGAACACAAATATCTGGCAGTTCTTGTAAGGTTACAGGGTAGATTAATGTCTGCTGTCTCCNGACATGAGGCTGTTTCTCTGTAACTGTATAATTCAATCCTGAGCTCGGTTCACCTTTAAATTCTTCTGTCTGAGCCTGAATTTCTCTATAATTCCTTTTAACAGGTTTTTCTAAAGCTTTTATCTTGGCACTCAAATTGATCAACCTTTTTAATGCTAAAATAAAAATTATTAAACAAATAATATTTATAATTGATGTTATGTACATCCTATCAAGATTAATTATCCTCTCATTTAGTTGTTCCATTTTCAAATTGCCTAATGAGTTATCAAACAGAGACCAATTTCCTACCATTGTAAAAATGTTTCCCATTTTTAATACGGGAAAAATTCTCTTTTAACTAGTTTCTCCTTTTAAGATATATTAATTGACTTACCAAATCCGTCAACTGTGTAGAATAGTAGAAGTCTGAGAGAATTTCAAAGAAGCTATCTAGTGTAGTGGCAATCTTGAGATGGAAATCCAGAGAGAGGGAATCACCCACCAGGAGCTAAAGAAAGCCAAAGAGACTCTAACCACGTGGTTCTAGATCTGGCCACTAGCAGCTCTAGCCTTGTGCAACCTGGACCACTTGTAGTTCAACCCCATGGCCACTTGCAGCCCCGGCTGAGCTGGGGGGCCTGTAGCCCCTGGCCTGTAAGGCCACTAATGGCTTTTTAATGGATTTTTGCCACGTTGGAGTGCCAAATGTTAGATGAATTTCTAAACGGTATTGTTAAATAAAAACACAGAGTGAGAGATAGGGTGAAAAATCTGACAGAGATCAGAGGAATTAGGAACAGCTACCAGCTCTAGCGCCCGCACTGCAAGTTATCCTCCAAGTTTTGATCGAGGGGCTGAGGATTAAAGAGAGACAAGACAGCAGGTCATCNGTCTCAAGAGAATGCCGTTTATTCTTGGGAGAGGGTTGGGTATATATAGGGCAGCAACACAGGCTCATAGCACGATGGAAAATCCCCAGTGGTCAAAAGTTCAAGTTGTCTGGCCTCAGCTT
>LZPO01067343.1:0-10422 GCA_001675575.1 Neotoma lepida
AAAAAAAATAAAGATGAAGAATCTTTCATGGAAGCTGTAATGTGGCCCATTGAGTCACACAGTTTATCCTTTAGTCCATTCATCTTTACTTGCAATTATTCATTGCCAAGAGTCACTGGTCTGGTTTGAGGCCTCTGGTTTCTGCCACACCACCAATACTGGGCCCTCACTGGGGTTCCTCTTGAATGTCCTGTTGTTCTGTGTCATGGAGATCCTGCTGTGTTGGGTCTGTGGGTTCATCCCCTTCATATGCTCCAATGATTTATAGATTCGGTGGACGTTGGGATGCACTAATTCATAGCCCTGGTTCTTGACCTGGGTGGTAGTTGGGTTGGTCAACCTGCTAGCTTTTCCTCTCCATAGCTACCTGGGAGAGCTCTCTAGCACTGCCTCAGCTAGCTCACCCAATGCAGTCTACAGCAAGGAGCAGGGCCATTTCTGCTCTGGGGCCCTCAGATCTGGGTCTGCCTAACTCATCACCAGGGCACACTCTCCTGTTTTGCTCAGGAAATAAGTAGGGCCCTTACTCATGATTGCTGTGGGGGACATACCAGGGATGGGGGATAAGGTTTCCTGCTCTCACACCCTCAGGGCTGGCTCACCTGAGACCCTGACAACAGGGTCGGCTCTAGTGTGCTAACCCTAGTATGCTGCTCATGCAGGGCAGGGCCCGTACTCTTGTGTGTCTGAAGCTGACGTGGGGCAAGGCTGGTTCTCTTACTCTGTGACCTCAGGGCCAGCTGTCTTACTTGCCACAAGTAACAAGGGGCAGAATGGGGAGGGCATCTTTCCTTCACCCATGCCACTGGCTGGCAGATGAGAGGGTGGCAGGGTCAGCTCTGTTGCTTTTACACCCCCAGGGCTGGCTCACCTGTGTCCCTGACAACAAGGTCATCTCTAGTGTGCTTCCCAGGTGAGGTACATGCCTATGGTGAGNCGTGGGGCCATCTTTCCTGAGTGTGTGTGGGGGTGAACTCTTCCCTGAGGGTAGGGCCAGCTTGCCTGCTGCAATATCCAGCAAGGGGTAAAACTAACCATCCAATGAAGGACAAGGCCGGCTCAGCATAGCATGGTTCTAATGACCCCCATGCTAACACAGGCCATGGAGATCAACACAGACCCCAGCTGCTGCAATAGGACTACAGACCTAGACATGGCCCTCAGCATCAGCTCTGGCCCAGACATCACCATGGCCCCAATGACAGTGCTAGTCACTCAGATCGGCATGGCCCCAGATGCAGTATGGTCCTAGGACACCAACATGGCCCAAGGTAACTGACCAGACCCTGTCATTTGCATGACCTTCAGTGATAACAGGAGCCCCTGACATCAACTCAGACCCTGGCTGCCGCAGGGCCACAGACCCAGACATGGCCCTCTGCAGCAGCCTTGGACTGGATGACACCATGGCCCTGAATGACAGCACAGACCACTCAGATCAGGATGTCACTGGTGGCAGCATGGCCCTTGCATGCCCAAACCCCAGGCATCTATGTGGCCTTTGATGTCAACATGATCCATAGACCCAGACATGGCTCTCAGCTGCAGCCCTGGTCCAGATGATACTGTGGCCCCAGCTGACAGCCCTGGCCACTCAAATCAGCCTTGCCCCAGCAGCAGCACAGCCCTTGGACACCAGAATGGTCACAGGTAGTGAGTGACACAGAACCAGGACATCCACATGGGTCCTGGTGTTAAAATGGGCCAGGGACATCAACACAGACCTTGGCCATGGCAGGAACATGGACCCATACAAGGCCCTTGACAGTAGCCTGGGCTAGGTTGTCACTATGGCCCCAGGTGGCTGTGCAGGCCACCCAGATTGGCATGGCACCTCATTGTGGAATGTTAGTTAAAGACATGTTACATTTGTTTATACTGTGGAATGTTTGTTTAATGATGTAAAGATGTGCTGCATTCTTTTTTGTTGTATTTCCTTAACTCTGTGAAGCTGTGTTACTTTGCCTGTCTAAAATACCTGATTGGTCTAATAAAAAGCTGAATGGCCAATAGCAAGGCAGACAAAAGGATTGGAGGGGCTGGCAGGCAGAGAGAAGAAATAGAAGGAGAAATCTGGGGAAAAAGGGATCAAGAAGCGAGACAAAATGAGGCCACCCACCCAGCCACACAGCCAGACATGGAGTAAGAAGGAAAGAAAGGATATACAGAAACAGAGAAAGGTAAAGGCCCAGAGGCAAAGAAAAGCTGGCTAGAAACAAGCCAAGCTAAGGCTGCACATTTATAAGACAGGATAAGACTCTGTGTGATTTATGTGGGAACTGTGTGGCAGGCCTCCCAAAGAGCCAACGAGTGAAAGAGTTAAAAAAATAACAACAACAACATTTTGACGCCAAACATGGGGCTCAAAAGTCCATGTAGGGCCTGAGAAAGCTGAAAAGAAAAAAAAAAGGTATGTCTCCTTTAAGAAACTCTGCTGACAGCAGAGCACTTAAACAGCCTTTTTCACATTAAGTAGAAACAAAACAAAACAAAAACAAAAACAAACAAACAAACAAAAAACTAAGTGAAAAATGCCTGCCACAATTCAGGGCACCAGCACTCTGTAACTGAAGGTTGAATACAATTCCTGGTCAAATGCACCTCCCACTGGGCCACGAACTTTAGGCTTGGCTCTCAAGAACTAAGAAGCAGGCAGAGCCAGCCAATAGAGACAAGCAGAGGACCCAATGTAGTTTAGCAGTTTAAAGTTTGCTCACATGGTCAAAAAAGGCTAAAAGATATGCAGTAAAAGAGGTCCAGATGGAAAAAACCTCTAAACAGGTTCCAGTTTGTTTTACAGTGTGTGTAGGCTTAAGAAAGTAAAAGGGTATAGTCATAGCTAAAAAATGAATAGTTTAAAAATAATAAAGTCTTTAAAGAGAAAAGTAAAGTAATATATAAAAAAAGAAAAAGCCATGTAACAATGAAAAATGTACAGAGAGTCTGGATCCCGTATGTTGCTGTATTGGTTTTGAATTTTTTTGAAGGCTGATGAGCAAAAGATAGTTGCTGGGAGACATGGGATTGTGAACATGACTGCAAAATTGAACCAACCTAGATACTTTAGGGCTATCTGAACTTTAAAAAAAAAGTCAAAAAATGTATTTGTCATATGGAAATCAAAAATGCTCTGGGAAGAGATTTTGCTTTTGTTTCCACAGGAAACAAGAGGCTGTGGATTTGTTCCAGGTTAATATGGATCAGGTTTGATCAAGGGAGACTTCCTGAACCTTGACAGGTGATATCTACCAACAAAGGTTCTTGCTGGTCTTCCTAGGACTTGGTCATTATCTCAATTTTCTCACAGACACCTAAAGATGCTTGCCTATGGACAACAGGAAACAGTCTAGAGAAAATGATGCCCACATTCCCAATAAATGATGTGGGTAGCTGTTGGTCATTTGGCAGGTTATGGATGTTTGTCATCATTTAGGAGAATATAATGTATTGATACAAATTCAAAGTTATTTTTGTTACATTGTATATATGTAACATATATGTATTCTTGTTTAAGATATTGTACCTATGCAGTACATTTAAAAATGTAAGGTAAAAATTCTAGTTTTGAAAGCAATTATTATAAACTATTTTGGATAATCAAGAAACACAGGTTAGTAGTTAGTCATTTGTAACAATCAAATTTGTAGGTATGTTTTCAAGATCATATAGAGATATATTTTATATAGATAGATAGATGGTCTTCAAACACTTCAAAGACATATAGAATATGGCATTTAAAATGTTTTGTTAACGTAGGGTTTTTTATGACAATGCCACACATCTGCACCTGGCAGCACCAGTTTACTTCAGAGAAGATGATGGGCATTGAAGAAACTCATTATGGAGTTTGCTTTCATTGTTGCAAGGTTAGCCACTGGGCAAAGAAATTGCTCTAACCTTTGACTGCTGACAGTATCCTGTAAAAACATGTGGGACCCACAAGAAAGTGAATACAAAACTTTTGTATTCAAAAGTTTTTTCTCTGGTCCCTCCCAGACTTGCAGTCCCTCAGCCACTTATAAAATAATCAATTGGAGGCTTAATATTATTTACAAACTGTATGGCCTATGGCAAGCCTTTTGCTAGATAGCTCTTCTATCTTAACTCATTACTATTAATCTATGTTTTGCTACATGTTCCATGGCTTTATCAGTCTGCTGGCATGTTGCTCCATGGGCGGCAGGCTGGTCTCTCTCTCTCTCTCTCTCTCTCTCTCTCTCTCTCTCTCTCTCTCTCTCTCTCCTCTCCTTTCCATATATCTGCTTGGATTTCCTGCCTGCCTCTAAGCTTTATTTAACAACATGCCAGCAGACTGGTCATAGCCTGGGTCCAGACATCTCCCTGGACTCAGGTGGCCAGTTGGTCATTCACATCAGCCTATTCCTCATCTCACCCTCACCTGTCCATATCTACCTCTCTCCCTAGCCCACAAACCTTTCCACTTCTCCCTCTCTTCCATCTCCCCACCCTGTACCACAATGGTGCCTAACCACTCAGCACTAGAGCTCTTGGTTGGGTCACAGGAAGTGCTTGGTTGAATACTGCCCACACCAGCCAAAAGGGATGGTATGAAACTGTTGCCTTTCCTCTCCACCATGCCTAGGCCTAGAGACCTTGGGCAACACCTAGTATGAATGGTACTTGATCCTGGTTGATTCTGACCCCTGAAGACCCCAAAGTGTGTGTATGTGTGGGTGCTATCTTGACCATAAATAAATTTTAACAAGTAAAAGGCTTTATTGAATGCAGATTAGGAGCATAGATACTGGTCAAATCCACATCTGAGACTCATTCACGGAGTATGTTTCTGAATTGCATTAGTCAAAGACTCATAAGGGAAAAATTCACAAGGCTAGTACTTCCTGCTTTTGTGCAATCAGAGGCTAGCACACATCATTGCATACTTTCTGCCTATGTGTGATCAAGCACACATCCTGTGCAATTGGGGCAACCAAGATCATTTATAGAAGCAAAAACACACACAGCTTATTATCTTGCAACAATAGCTCTCAGCATTCCAGGAAGTTATCTGTCCTTGGGCAAGTGGGGCTTATAGGTTAGAGGCATTTTTGTTTTATGTATCTCTTAAGCACAGTAATTTAAATGGAAAATATAACACTAGCCAGCCATCATATCCCCCTTGCACCACCCTTGACTTCTATAGTAAGTCAAGTCATTGATTCTGTGATGGGTACCTGTTTATATTAAGGTGTAATAACCATTGGCTTAATGGCATCCAGATGGGAATTTATGTATCTAGTTAAAGCATTAATGAATGCAAGGGCCAACAGTAATGGGCAGAAACAAAAGGGCCCAAGACCCTGTGATGGCTGACATCAGAGTTACTATCCAGGAGGAACCCGAAAATGAGAGTGGGAACCAGTCATTTATTTTTATCTCAGGTCTTTTTTTTTCTGCCATGTTTTCTCCTAAATATAGCCAAATTATCTCATGATTCTTTAGTGGTTTGCATAGAAACAACAACTTCTCTTAAAGCCACACAATAGCCTCCTTGTTCTTCACAAGGCAGGTTGAGTGCCATATCATATTGTAGAATTATTTCAGATAATTAATCTACCTATTGATAGGTCTGCATCTATTTTGTTTTAACAAGTACCTTTCCTGGTTGGGCAATAGGCACCATAGGTAGTCATTTTGTCACTTTTGCCAGGAAGTTTCCTTTTGACCAACCATTCCAGGTTTTGCTGAGTATAATGGGGGAATGTACTTTCTTCTGTAACTGCTTCTCAGCTGAAATTAGAACATTGTAGTCAGGGTCCAGGAAGGCTGAACTGTTAGTTAAAGACCAGGAGGGATTCAGGCAATGGGGCATTTATCAGAAGCATCTGGTTCACTGACCCAACTGAAGAGACAGGTAGCAATCACAGAGAGCTGGACTGGTCTACACCAGCTTTCAGCAACTCCAGGACTCACAGTTTGTAATCTGCTGCTGATTACTGGCTAGTGTTTGTCAGCTGCATAGAAATCTGCCAGAACAGATATAGACTAGGGACAGAAGTTAAAGTTAAGAAACTTAAAGGAAAATATTACATTTAGAGTTTCCAGGCCAATAGGCCTGGTAGTTGGGGGAAGAGAGAAGTCTAAAGGCCAGGGGAGAAAGAGAGACCCCAACCTTTAGGAATAGGCAGGCAGAAAAATTTAGGCTGTCGATTTACTTATCTGGAGTCCATTCGATCTGTGAGAGGTGGATCTAAGTCTTACAACTCCCTTGACTCCCTGAAGCTTACATGATTTTTTTTTAGTTTACAAAAAGAGATAAAAGTTTTAGATATATTAGCATTACCATGGTTTATAGTCTGTACTGAAATCCACCTTGTAGAAAAGGCAGTTAACAGGTCTCTGCAAAACAGCTGGAATAGCCTCATGCCTTCAAGTATTAGTAAAAGCTGTGGATTTAGTTAAAAAGCATGATTAAAAAAGATTATCTGCCAGAAGGCTGGATATACAGACCAGACAGAGGTTTTTAGCATGATGAGAAGCACATTTACATCTATACTTAGAAGACAATTAGAGAGAAATTTATGATCTTGAGCTTAAAACTAATAATAGTACTCAGTGAGTTATCAGCTGTGGTTGTTTAAATGAAAATGACCCTCATAGGCTCATAGGGAGTGACACTATTAAGATATTGGCTCTTTTGGAGTAGGTGTGGTCTTGTAGGAGGAAATGTGTCATTGGGGGCTGGCTTTGAGTTTCAGATGCTCAAGCTAAGCCCAGTGTCACTCTCCATTCCTGTTGCCTGCCAATGCAGATGTAAAACTCTCAGCTACTTCTTCAACACCATGTCTCCTTGCATGTCACCATGCTTCCAGCCATGATGAGAATAAACTAAGCCTCTGACCTTTAAGTGAACCCCAATTAAATGTTTTCCTTTATAAGAGTTGCTGTGGCCATGATGTTTCTTCACAGGAATAGAAACATAACTAAGGCAGAAGTTGGTACCAGGAGTGGGGTACTACTGTGATAATCTAGACCATACCTTTGTTTGGAGGAATATGGAATACGTTGGGACTTTGTACCAGAAAAGCAACTGGACACTTTAAGTGGGCCTTAGTGGACCACACTAGTAGGAGCACAGAAGACAGTTGTGGTGAGGGTGATTTGAATTCTGGGGGCCTGGCTCAAGAGACTTCAGGGGAGGGCAATATTAATAGGTAGGCTATGCTGGAGCTGTGCTGTTCTGAGTGGTATGCACTGCCACTGGGGCAATGGTGATATCCAGACCTGGCTAATGCTGAGGACCATATCTGGGTCCTTGGTCCTACAACAGATGGGGTCTGTGCCTAAGCTCAAGTCCCATATTGTCACCAAAGGTCACCCAGAGCTCTAGGTTTAGGACTGCAACCTGAGGCATTCATGGTGTCTGGGGCCATGCGACCACCAGAACCATCCCAATCTGAGAAGCCAGTCCACCCAGAGCCAGGATGTCTTTTGGGCCCCAGTTGCTGCTGAGGACCATGTCTGGGTCTATGGTCCAGCTGCAGTTGTGATCTGTGTTGATGTCTGTGGGGGCCTGCAGAGCCAAGTTGTTTACAAGTAAAGATGGCCCTGGGAGGAGGCAGGGAGGAAGGAACCCAAGTTGTTAACAAAGGTTTGTGGGGGTCTGTGGAGGAAGCAAGGAGGGAGGAACCTAAGCTGTTTATGTCTGAGTGACCTTTAAACTGATTGGCCTGACGAGGCATCTACCCTGCCCCTCTCTCTATCCTTGTGGCTTTAGGCTTTAAAAGGGGCTTACTGTTCTTCAATAAACGAGTTCTTGCTTGACTTGACTCCCTGTTGCATCTGATTGTCTCCCAGGAAAGGAAGGCTGGGAACGGGTAGACAGTCGCACTTACTGAAATCAGAGGACCATCCTGAGCAGGCCCTGCCCTTTGCTGGCCCAGGGAAAGCTGGCCCTACCTCTCACTGGACACTGCAACAAGAGAACTGGCCCTGACACTCATAGGAGAGCTGACCCATGCTCTCAGAAGAGATGGCCCCACCCCTCACCACAGGTGAGGGAGAACGGATCTTGATGGCATGGTTGTAGGGGAGCTGACTCCACCCTCTCACCTGAGGTAAGTGGCCCCAGTGGCCCAGAATGATTTGCTGAGCTACACCCAGGCCTACAGTGGGGCCTTGGGTTGGCCCACCTTAACATCTACCCCATCTAGGACCTGCTGAAGCTAATGAAGGGACTGGTCCTGTGGAACAATACCCATAGGATCTCCATGACTTGGGCCAGACACTGGATATCCCAGAGGAGTTCTAGTGAGGATCCAGTGATGATGGTGTACCAGAAACCAGAGGCCTTGAATGAGACCAGTGACTCATTGCAATGAACATTTACAGTAAAGCTAATTGAACAAAAGGGTATACATTGTGTGGCACATAGCTCCCAATGGCACCAAGATGAATGAAGAGGTGTTGGAGAGGCGGAAAGGAAGGAAAAATGATTATTTATTTATTTTTTGGTTTGTTTTGTTCTTGTTTTTGTGGGTGGGCACTGCAGGGGTGAGAGGAGGATATGGGGGGACTGGGAGGTGAGCAGAATTAGGAAGCATGATGTGAAGTTCCCAAAAAATCGTAAAGAAATTATGTTAAAAATATGTGAACTAGAGAGTGTTCTTGTGATATTTTGGTGAAGAATGTGGCTGCTTTCTGTTTTTGTCTAAAAAAAATCTGCTGGGGTTAAATTTATTTTTAATAGATTGCATTCTCATAAAAAACATAGTATAAAATATAAACTTAAATTGTCCCATAACTTTATAATTTAAAATATTTTAAAAGTTGTTTCTTTAAAAAAAATCACATTTTTTTTTTAAATTTTAGTTTTTTGGTAAAACTCCAAAATTTCCTTTTTAAAAAAAGAAGTTTAAAATCTCTCAACTGTGGCCTCTACAATATAAAAAAAAATAAATTGTCATTTTTACTTCAAGAGGGAAGCAACAGGGCACAGCCACAGTCTGAACAAAGAAAAAAAAAGTTCCAGCAGAGCCAACAGCTAAGTGCTGGACATCTGGGATTCACTCATGATCCTCTGGGCTGTCCCAAGGGCCTGGGCCACCTCTCCAGCTTGGCCCTCAACAGCATACGCAGCCTGTTGTCTGTGCTCGCTGGCTCTGTTTCATTGCAGTTGCTGCTCTGCTGGCCATCACATGGCATGGGCATCTCCAAAACTGCTGGGGTCCCCCATCGCACCTGGGCTGCATTTTCATCAATAGTTTCTCTTGGGCTCTCTTCAGGAACTCCAGCCCAGCAACACAGTGCCAAGCCTCAGCTTCTCCCTGCACATGGTCTCTTCATGCCTTTAAAACAGTACCACTCGTGTGACTCTTACATTACAAAGTTCAGCTTCTAAAATGAGGTCCATTCTTGCATATGAACAAATAGAAATGTAACTTTAATATCTTATTAAACAAGCATTGTTTTTAAATCCTATGTTTCATAAACCTTGTGTATGTGATTTTGTTTTCAAGACAAAAATTGTTCTACAGAAATCCATCCTAATCCAAAATATCTTGGAGACCTGTTGTTGCCTCCTTAGTTGGTTTGTACCATTTGATCACCTGAAACAAGATGTCAGCAAAGTCATATGACATGTACAGTCTTTATTCTAAGTAACAATGGCTGCCAGCCAGATGGTTACTTCCATTCCATTGGGGTTTGCTAGCTAAGATGGAGGCAAGCCACTTTTTGCTTATATCCTGATGGAATCATCAGTCAAAATGGCATCAATCCACATGGTTGCTATTTACTCTAAGGTGAGCCCATCAGGCATATATACCTTTAAGATTACCTACACACAAATTTTTAACTGTCAACCCTCTGCATTGAGTTTTAAGTTAACTTTTGTTACGGATTTTATAGATTTTTAAATCCAGACCCAATAAACTTATAAGGCTTGAGGTACAGAAAGTTTACACAATAGTCTTACAAATCTCAAGATAAAGTTTATATCTTAGCAAAAGTTTTAGGCAGTTAAATGAAACCAATAGTCTAATTGTGTGTGTGTGTGTGTGTATGTGTGTTTCTATTTTGCTTTGATCTCTTTTCTCTTTCACAAAATCATATGGATCACTTGACACAGACAGATAGGAAACTTTTAAATAAGCATTCTTGTAGACGAAAGTTTGTCCGGTTTCCCCGCCCGGCTCCCACGGCCCGCTTAGACCCAAATAAACACACAGANGCTTATATCATTTTTAAACTATGGCCCTGGCAGGCTTCTAGCTCTGCTCTCTGCTTCTCTCTCCCCCTAGTTCGAATGTCCCGCCTAACCTTATTCTGCCTCACCATTGGCCAAACAGCTTTATTTATTAACCAATCAGAGCAACACATTTTTAGAAAGACATTCCCATCATTTCCCCTTTTCTTTCTATTTAAAAGGAAGGTTTTAACTTTAACATAGTAAAATTCCAG
>LZPO01067343.1:12282-32175 GCA_001675575.1 Neotoma lepida
AACTAGCAAAAGCTAAATCCACCACGCAGAGTACTGTGTGGCTTGCAGACTCAACTGTGTACCACAATGGGAATCCGCCATGATGCGCTCATGCGCTCAAGCTGTGGCGTCTCGCGGCCCGCATGAGACATGAAGTAGAAAGCTGCTTTTAGCTCAATTATTGCATATTTAGAAGCCCTTTTTAAACTGTTTTAGGCCTTATGGAAATTCGAGAGCCCCACGTTGGCATGCCACATTCTTGAATCTGGAGAATGAGGAGGCATAACCCAAATCCAGAGTCAGCTTTTCAGTAAACTAGAGCAGCATAAAACAATAGTATGTATACCTAAAAGATATCTGAATCCCTGATAAACTTAATCCAGTTACCAGAAATCTCAGAAACTCGAAATTCTGAGCCCTGGCCATGACAGCAGTCGTGGCAAGCAGCGTTGGCAGCAGCTGGCAGCAGTGGCAGCCAGTGCTAGTAGAGACAGCAGAAATGAAAACAATAAGCACAGAATACAGAGCATTCATGATTTCAAAGATCAGTCAAAAATACAACATACGGTTGTCACCATCATTCATACATTCAATTGGGACTGACCTTTTCCCGTCTCGGCTCCCACGTCCGCAACAAAACTTATAGACACAACAGAAAACACAGATCTATCAGTTCTATTTTTGTTAAGAAAAAGAAAGAAAGAAAGAAAGAAAGAAAGAAAGAAAGAAAGAAAGAAAGAAAGAAAAGAGAGGTAATACAACAAGCAATCTACTCAACAAAAACACAACAGACAAAACTTTACGATTTGGTGACCAACCCCTCCTTTCAGAATCATTTCTTTGAGATCCAAACTAGGGTTTCTGGCATCCTAAGCAGATGGAAGAGGGAGGGGTGTCTCTCCAAGTACAGAAGTAATGCTTTGCCATAAGTCCCACGTATGTGTGCTACAGACACATAGGATCCTTACATTTCTGGAGGCTTTTTGGTATCTCTTTTCACAATTTGGGCATTGAGAATCTGCCTGCAGCTCCTGCAAGCACTGAGTCTCTGATTCCTCAGCTCCCAGGCCAGAAGCCCTCAGAGACTCAATACAGATCAAGCAAACAAACAAACAAAGAACAAAAAAAAAATCTAGCTGAATATCCAGAAGCCATACACCCCAACCCAAGCCCTGGACTCTCCAATTTATCTTTCTGTCCCCAGTCTAGGAACCCTCTGAGGATCCACAAGTCAAATCTCAGTGGGACCTTTAAATGGTCTAGAGTCATGCAGAGATTCACCAATCTGACCATGAATAAATTTTAAAAAATAAGATGCTTTTTAAAATACTGGCCAGGTCCATGCTGGACCTTCTCAGCTCTTTGCATCTCAGTGCAACAGAGGTGACTGTGAGGGCTCAGCTGGCTTTCTTCTGCTCCCTCACATGCATCCCAGAGGTGGTGCCATCCACATTCAGGAGTGAGCTCTGTTAGTTTTCCCGTCCGTACTTACCCCTGGAAGAAATCACGAACTCAGCAACAGGGAGGAAAGAGCTTTATCTAGGGAGAGGGAGAAATACAAAAGAACGTGCTCACTCCTGTAAGGAGCACATAGAAAGAGAGGACAGAGAGGGCGGGGTGAGCAAGACCTGCCTTTTAAGGACTGGCCTGCGCATGGGCACTTGGGTCTGCGTGGCTACTCCACGCATGTGCAGATTACATGGTTGCGCTATGCGAGCGAACTACTCCACGCATGTGCAGATTACATGGTTGCGCTATGCGAGCGAACTAGGAACTGTGCGACCACGTAGTGCACGGGTTTACTTGGGAGGGAGTGAGGGCGGGGCGAGGGAGGGGCGTGACTATCATTCCAAACTCTTGGTCTTTATAAATGATAGCGGATGAGAGGGTATGGGGGCATCATGTCTCTCGAAAACTGCTTCCAGCTGACTTGGTGGGCGTTGATTGACTCTTGGGTGGGTGTAGAAGGGGGCTTCTGAGGTAGTCAGGTGTCCTGGGATGGTGGGCTGCCATCTGCTGTCCTGGAGTTGTCCATCTGTCCTGGCTTGGGGNTCCNTGNTTGCTTGTGTCTGGGAGAGCATGCCTGGATGTTCTCAGTGGTCCTCTGTCTCCGGCCCTATGGTTGTCCTGTAACAACTAGCTGAGTGCTTAATTAGGAGTGGGAACCAGGAAAGAAAATTCTGTGAGTTGGGACCTCACTGTTCTGCAATTGGTGGCAGGTCAGTGGATCCTGGTGTCCTCTGGAACTTAAGAGAGCAGGGCCCTGTCTGTGTGACTGTGTATGAAGAGAGATTTTTGTGAGTTGGAGGTGAAGTGAAAGGCTTTAGATGGGACAGATGAATCCAGTGAGGAAAGCCCTCGAGCTTAGCAGCTGTTGGAGCTACAAGAATTACCTTGAAGGGTCCCTGCCATTTAGGAGAAAGGGGTGAGGGGTGCTGGCCTGGAGGAGAAAGAAGAACCTGATCCCCAATGTGGACTGGGGGTGGGCAGGAACTGTCACATGGCTGAGGTAAGAAATGGTCTGTGAAGTTCCATAGAATAGACCTGAGATGACAAAGTAGAGGAGTTAACAGGCTATCTGGAAGAGATGAAGATTTGGGTAGGAGGCCTGGTGTTAAAGCTGGCCTCCCATACATCAGTTCAAATGGGGAAATTGAAATAGGCTTTTTCGGAAAGGCCCTGAGCCTGAAAAGAGCTAGAGGCAATAATTTTACCCAGTCGAGGTGAAGTTCCTGTGACATCTTAGTAAGAATAGATTTTAAAGATCGGTTGGTGCACTCCACCTTTCCTGAGGACTGAGGACGGTATGGGATATGAAAACACCAAGGAATATTGAGAGCCTTAGCTAGTGTCTGAGAAATTTGGGAAGTGAACTCTGGACCATTATGAGACTGAAGAGATGCAGGAATCCCAAACCGAGGAATGATTTCTCGGAGAAGGAGATCTGCAACTGTCTGGGCCCGCTTATTAGAAACTGGGTATGCCTCCACCCAATTTGAGAATGAATCCACCATCACAAGGAGATATTTAATTCTCTTGACAGTGGGCATGTGGGTAAAATCGAGCTGCCAGTCCATCCCTGGAAGGGAGCCTCTGGCCTGGTGGGTGGGAAAAGGCTGACTTCTATATTTCATATTGGGGTCTGTCTTTTGGCAAATTTCACAAGAGGTAATAATAGTTCTTAAGAACTATAAGTCCTCAGAGGTGGGCTGCAGGTGGGCTTTTACAAACTGAGACAGAGCAAGGCTGTTAGGGTGAAAGAGCTGATGTATATAGGACAGAATTTGTCTAGTGTCAGGAGTTATCTGTGAGGGTGTGGGCTGCAATGTATAGATTCCCTGTGTTGGGTGGGGTAAGGCTTGGCCCTGAAGGGCCGCTGTTCTGGCTGCCTGGTCAGCCCAGTTATTTTCCTTAGAGACGATGGAGCTGTTGGTCTGATGAGACCGTCAGTGGATAATTCCTATAGCCTTGGGGAGGTGGGAAGATTTTAGCATGGCCATTATTTGGCATGAATTAGATATGGATGGTCCCTTTGTTGTAAGGAGCCCACACTCTTTCCAGATAGCAGCATGGGACAGGAGGATATGGAAAGCATATTTGGAGTCTGTGTAAACATTTAGGGATTGCCCCCGTGCCAATTGGAAGGCACNGNTGAGAGNTATAAGCTCAGCCTGTTGGTTAGTGGTGTGTGTGGGTAGTGCCTGTGCCTCTATCACCTCAGTATCTGACACTATGGCATAACCCGCTTTACGGGTCCCCTCATGTAAGAAGGAGCTGCCATCTATGTACCAGATATGAGTGGCCTGGGGCAATGTGCCCTCCTGTATATGTGAAGGGTGTGGCAGCAGTTCCTCCAAGGTTTCGGTGCAGGAATGAGAGGGAGAATAGTCAGTGTTAGGTTGAGGGAGAAGACTTGAGATATTAAGAGGCAGGCAGGTTTTGAAGTTGAGTGTGGCATCTTCCAGTAATGCCACTGGAGAGAAAGAACCCTGGAAGGAGGTAAAATTTGTAAGCCTTTAAAAGTTAAGAGATGGGACAGGTTATGGTGAGAGTGGACAGTAGTAGGTGATCCAAAGGTTAGCTTTTTTGACTCCCGAATAAGGAGTTCAGCAGCCACTATGGCACAAATACAGGGTGCCCATCGCTGAGTGGTAAGATCTAGTTTCTTTGACAGGTATGCTACAGGTGCAAAGGAGGGTCCCAGCTGATGCCCTAGGGTTCCAAGGGCAAATCCCTCCCTTTCTGTTACATAGAGGGAGAAAGGACGAGTTAGATCTGGAAGNTGAAACACTGGAGCCTGAAGGAGAGCCTGTTGGAGCTTCTGAAAAGGTTTAGTAACAGGGTGAAGAAGGGGCTCATGAGGGGAGCCCTTGGCTGCCTCATATAAGGGGTGAGCAAGAAGAGAAAAGGATGGAACCCAAGACCGTAGGAAGCCAGCTATTCCCAGGAAAGACAGAATCTCCTGTTTAGTAGAAGGGACTGCAAAAGACTGAATTAGGTGTTTTCTATCTACAGTAATAGCCTTGTGAGTTGGAGTAATAGTTAGACCCAAATAGGTGACCTGGGGAGTGGACAGCTGAGCTTTAGAAGGGGATACTCTATAACCTTGGCTGGATAAGAAATTTAGGAGAGCAGAGGTGTTAGTTTGGCTAAGTTGTAATGAAGAACTGCAGAGTAGAATGCCATCTACATACTGTATTAGCTTAGAGCCAGGGAGAGACAGAAAGAACAGGTCAGAGGCCAGAGCCTGACCAAAGAGGTGTGGACTGTCCCTGGATCCCTGTGGCAAGACAGTCCAAGTCAGCTGTGTAGACAGATGAGTGTCGGGGTCAGTCCAGGTGAAAGCAAAGATATTTTGAGACCGAGGGCTGAGAGGATTAGAAAAGAAGGCATCCTTGAGGTCTAAAACTTAGAAGTGAGAAATTCCTGAGGGGATAGTGGACAGGAGAGTATAGGGGTTAGCCACTACTGGATAGAGGGGGACCACTGCAGAATTAATGAGCCGGAGGTCTTGAACCAGGTGGTAGGTTCCATTAGACTTTTTAACTGCCAGTATAGGGGTGTTAAAGGGCAAAGAGGTTGGGCAGAGAAGCTTTTTCCTGAGAAGGTCAGAAATGATGAGCTTAAGTCCTCTTAGGCTCTGGAGTGAGAGAGGATATTGAGCTTGAGTAATATACCTAGTAGAGTCCTGCAACTGGATAATAATAGGGGGCTGGTGCCTAGCAACAGAAGGGTTCTGGGTGTCCCAGACCTTGGGGTCCAACTGAGAGGCTGGCAGGGGAAATGAACTGTTAGNGTTAGTAGGGTGGGTGGCTAGGAGGAGGAGGAGAGGAGCTGCTGACGAGTCTGGAGTGAGGCAAATGTGGGGAGCAAATGAAATAGAGGCTCCCAGTTTGGCTAAAACATCTCTTCCCATTAGAGGTACAGGACAGGTTGGCACCACTAAAAATGTGTGTGTAAAAGGAATGCCCCTAAAAATACCATTGAGTGGTGGAGTCTGATGAGGTAGGTAAGGTTGTCCTCCTACCCCGACAATAGGGAGTTGAGAAGGAAGAGTCGGACCCCAAAACTCTCTCAGGACTGAATAGGTGGCTCCAGTATCCACAAGGAAAGAGCTGGATCGCTCAGCCACTATTATGATTACCTTGGGTTCCCTGTGTGAGATGGGCGTGGCCAGGCTGGGAACCAGGCAGCTTCAATCATCTTCCATCAAAGCTAAACCCAGGAGGTCCGCTGGGGGTTGATCCTGATTTGATTACCCCATGCCACCAGGTGCACGGGGGCAATCAATGGACCAATACCCCTCTAGGTGGCACCTCGGACAAGGCCCTGGTGGTGGCCTGCGGGGGGCCTGGTGGTGAGCAGTGCAAGCCCAAGCCCAGTGACCTTCTTGCCNACACTTGAAGCAGGGACCCAGCGGCTTTCGGGGAGCTGGTTGGACAGCTTGTGCCAGCATTTGGCATTTTTGTTTTTGGGCCTTTTCATCTCTCCCATGATACACCTTAAATGCCACTGCTAATTGTTCAGCCTGTGGGGTCAGGGGGCCTCTCTCCAAATGTTTAAACTTAGCCCTAATGTCAGGGAAGCTCTGTGAGACAAAATGGGTCATAAGTAACTGCCTGCCCTCCGGACTTTCAGGATCTAAGCTGGTATATTGAAGGAGGGCCTTTGTAAGCCNTTNTAGGAAATTGGATGGATTTTCATCCTTATCTTGAATTATAGTTCCTAACTTTTCCTAGTTTACTGGCTTTAGGGCAGCCTTACGGAGGCCTGCCAGGAGGCAGGTGATGAATCTGTCTCTGGCTAGTGACCCACCCTGAGTATTATAATCCCAGNGTGGGTCTATGTCTGGAACTGCCTCGGACCCTGGTGGGTGGGCAGGGTTAGTCTGGTGTGTCTCATCTGCATGTGTTCTTGCCTGTTCCCAAACATGCCTGCGCTCCTCAGGAAGTAGGTTATTAGAAAGTATCATATATACATCATGAAAGGTGAGAGTATAAGATTGAGTGATATGTTGAAATTGTCTGATAAAGGAAGTAGAATTAGAGGTATAGAAACCCAGTTTTGTTCTATTTGAGAGAGTTCTGAAAGGGAGAATGGGACATGAACTTTTACCAGTCCATCCACCCCAGCTACCTCTGGCAAGGGGAGAATGGTCTGTGGGTTGACATGGCTGGGGTCAGATCCCTTAGCAGTCNGAGAGNGGGTAGTGGGAGGTGTGAAAGTTGGAGCTAGAGGCAGGCTTTTGGAAGTGCCTGGTACTGGAGGAGAAGAGGAAGCCAGAGGAGGAACCGAAGGAGTATCGGCAGGCCTGGGGGTGGGGGTAGGAGCAGAAGGTCGGAAAGGCAGAGGTTCGTTGGCAGGGTCTAGAGTCAGAGGTTCCTCAGGTTCAGGATTCATAGCTAGAAGCATGTGAGCAGGAGAGNAGGAATGGAGAAGGGAAGGTTTAGAGCTTAGATAGAAAAAAGCCTGAATATAGGGTAACTCTTTCCANTTGCCTGTNCNCTGGCAGAAGTTAGACAGTTCCCTTAAAGTNTCGGGGTCTAAGGAGCCAGATGGAGGNCAGGTTNTATTGTTAGCTAGAACATATTTAGGCCATGTTTTAGTACAGAGGTGAATAAGCTTAGGGATCTTTAAGTAAGGCATCAAAGTGAGGGGTTTTNAAGCCTCTAGAACACATCCTAGGGGTGAGGTGGGACTAATTGGGTTGGATGCCTTGTTTCCCATGTGTGCAGCAGAGACAGAAGAAAAAATAGATAATTATAAAATAAAAATAAAATAAAAAAACCCGCAATAACTCAAGGCCAAGGTCCCGGACCCCAGGCCAAGGTATATAAAAAGAAAAAAACTCAACGAACCAAGGCCAAGGTCCCGGACGTGAGGCCAAGGTATATAAAATAAAAAGAAAAACCATAATGACCTAAGTTCAAAGTTCTGGGTGTCCCCAGGACTAAGAATGGGTCTATAACTGGGCACAGGCCACTGCCATACTTTGCCAAGCCGGGGTGGGGGCCTAGGCTGCTACAGGTGGGGACTCCCTGGGAGTCCTACAGCATTTACTGCCTCGTCAGGCCAGTGAAATGTATAGTCCCTACGCAGCCAGAGGACGCAGTGGGTCCAACTACAAAAGGTATATCCCTAAGTGCACATGTGGGAAATGTCTAGAACCTTGAGCCAGCNTTAGAGATTGGCCATAGCCAGTGAAGGCCGTGGCCAGGGGGTGTCCCCAACCTCAGGGACACCAGTGGGGTGCCTCCAGCCTCAAGGAAACCAGTGGGGCACCGGATGATCAACGGTCGTCCCCACGGGTCCAAGAGGCTGTTTACGCTGGCTGGAAGGGGTAACTCACCTATCAGAGGGCTGGTGTGGAATGGAGAAGTCCAGTGGCCAGGCAACAGAAGATGGGCTGTCGTGATCGGTGCAGAACCTCAGTACACGTTCTGAGTTGCAAAACGCTGGGAGGGCCTGTTTTGCAAGGCACCAAAATGTTAGTTTTCCCGGCCGCTCTTACCCCTGGAAGAAGTCACGAACTCAGCAACAGGGAGGAAAGAGCTTTATCTAGGGAGAGGGAGAGATACAAAAGAACGTGCTCACGCCTGTAAGGAGCACGTAGAAAGAGAGGACAGAGAGGGCGGGGTGAGCAGGACCTGCCTTTTAAGGACTGGCCTGCGCATGGGCACTTGGGCCTGCGTGGCTACTCCACGCATGTGCAGATTACATGGTTACGCTATGCGAGCGAACTAGGAACTGTGCGACCACGTAGTGCACGGGTTTACTATCAAACTCTCCCCTCTCCCTGAAAACCCACTGGAAATGACCCCACAGACATGCCCAGAGGTTTTCTACACTAATACCAGAGGCCTTACTTAATCCAATCTAGTTCACAACAAAAATTAACTAGCGTTGATTGGAGAAGAAATAAATATATAAATGCAAACAAGTCAACCTGTACAGAACATGAAGATAATTTAAATAACAGAGATCAGCTACTTTATGCCGGAAGTTGAAAAGGAAGTCTAATTTTTGTGTGTGTATGTACATAAAGAACAATTCTAAGTTTGATATTTCTACCTGGCGGAAGAGTATATGTGCCTACAAATGACCATTTGTTTCATATTCATCTAGATGGGTATTTTCTTTTGTCTTTATCAGCAGAACCACAAACTTGTGGAAAGCCTCTGAAGTTTTATACTAAGTACTTGCAGCCAAACTTCTCTTTTTCTCTGTGTTCTGCTGCCTTTCAAGTAACAGAAATCACTGAAATCTCAGGTCTATTTTACCACAAAATTATCATTCTCCTCTTTCCTTTTCTTTCTGTAAAGGCTTAATGACTTAGGTATTTCAAATTATACATACTATTTTTATTGTAGTTTCTCTTAAAATTATTTTTTATTAATTCTTTGGGAGTTTCACACATGTTAATTTGAACACATTCACTTGTCACTCCCTCTTACCACCCTCCCAAGTCTTCTCACCCAATGTTGAGATTTAGTCCTTTTTTCCTTTCTTCCCTATGGAGGCCAGTTTGTGTTGCCCAGCTGGTCTCAGGACTGGGGCCTGTCCTGGTGTGTGCCTAGCCTACTAGGAGCCACATCATTAAAGAAAACTGAGCTATCAAATGCTAATAGCTCTTCAGCTAGTATGGGATTTCTTGTCCACTTTCCCCCTCCAAGCTTGGAGTTTATCTAGCTGGAACTTGCACACAAATGCTGTGCATACTGTCATAATTACTATACGTTCATCCATGCACCTGCTTTGCTGTGTGTGGAAAACACTGTTTCCTTGAAGTTATCCCCCACTTCTGGCTCTTAAAACCTTTCTGCACCCTCTTCCATAAATGTTCTTGAGAATGTTGCCTGGAAAGCAGTTTGTCATCTGTTAAGTGTATATTNTTCTTCCAAAACATGTCACCCATGAAATGTATAATATTATTAAATATGTGTTAAATAACAGTAAAAGGAAAGTGTAAGGAATCATACGATTTTAAATTGGTCATAATCTCACTTTTTCGTTTTTGTTATAATGTAGTGGTTTGAATAGAAATGGCCCCATAGGCTCACATATCTGAAGCTTGGTCATTAGGGAGTGGTGCTGCTTGACAGGGATTAAGAGATATGGCCTTGTTGGAGGAATTGTGTCACTAGGGGTGGGATTTGGGGATTCAAATGTTCAAGCCAAACACAGTGTCTAGATCTTCCTATTACTTGCAAATCTAGATGTAGAACTCTCAGCTCCTTCTCCAGCACTATGTCTGCTTGCGTGCTGCCATGCTTACTGCCGTGAGGATAATGGACTAAGCCTCTGAACCACTAAGTCAGCCCCAATGAAATGCTTTCCTTTATAAGAGTTGTGTGGTTATGGTGTCTCTTCACAGCAAGAGAACACTGACCAAGACACTTAGTATCTATCCATTGTATGATAACCTAAACCTTGAAACTCATTTGTCATTTGTGACTTTTATTCAGAACTTGGAACACGCCCATGTCGTAATTGAAATTTGTATTGTTTTTTGTTTCTCAGAGGTGATACAATTAGTTGCAGGATGTATTGTGTCCATTATTTAAAAAATATTTGCCGGGCAGTGGTGGCGCATGCCTTTAATCCCAACACTCGGAAGGCGGAGGCAGGCGGATCTCTGTGAGTTCGAGGCCAGCCTGGGCTACCGAGTGAGTTCCAGGAAAGGCACCAAAGCTACACAGAAAAACCCTGTCTCGAAAAACCAAAAAAAAAAAAAAATTTATACATCTTTACTACAAAGCACTTAAGTGATAAATTAGAACACTTAATTTGATTCATATATTAAATAATTTTGCAATCATAAAATGAATAAAATTCTCATTGCATTTTAAATGAAATTATTTAGTGCCTCTAAAGTTTTTAATAATGGCATTAAAATGTCAGTTAAATATCCTTTATTGTATTGAGGAATGACCCCTCTATCCCTAGCCTTTTATGTATTTAATGAAATGATCACAGATATATGTCTTTGAGTTTATTTATGAGATGTATAACATTTATTGATTTACATATGTAGAACTGTCTCTGCATCCTTGTAATGAAACCAACTCAGTCATGATAAATGATCTTTTTAATATGAGCTTGTATTCAGTTTGCCAGTGTTTTATTGAGGACTTGTGCATCTATGTTCATCACTGATATCAATCAATTTGTGATTTTTTTTAATATCATGGGTGTCTGTTGTGATATCTCCNTTTTTGTTTCTAATCTCATAAATTTGTATCTTTTCTCTTTATTTTGGTTAATTTTGCTAACAGTTTGTCAATCTTGTTTATCTTTTCTCTTCATTTCATTGATTCTTTGTTATTGTTTCATCTCTATTTCTATTAATTACATCCTGATTTTAGTTATCTCTTCTTATCTACTGTTTTGGGGTTTGGTTTGTTCTTTTTTCCCCCTAAGGTCTTCAGGTAATTTTAGGTCTCTCTCTTTTGATGCAGATACTTAGCATTGTAAACTTCCTCTTAAGCCTTCCTTCATTGTGTCTCATAGATTTGGTATGATGTGTTTTCATTTTCATTCAATTCTGGCCTTTAAAAAAAATTCCCTTCTTGATTTCATCAGTGACCCAATTATTATTCAATAGTNCATTATTTAGTCTTCATGAGTTTGTGTACTTTCTGTAGTGTTTTATTGCTGGGTATTCTAACTTTATGCCATTGCGGTCTGGTAGATGCAAGATGTTATTTTAATTTTCTTATATTTGTTGAGACTTGCTTTGTGTCCTAATATAGAATCAATTTTGGAGAAATTTTCATGGATGCTGGAAAGAATGCATATTCTTTAATGTTTGATTAAACTGTTCTATAGCTGTCTGTTAGGTCCATTTGACCTATGGTGTCATTTAAATACAGTGTTCCTCTGTTTCATTTTCTTCCAGACTTCCTGTGAAATTGTTGTGACTGCAATTAAAATTTATTTTCTAAGAGATTAAACTAGAAGTAGGGTTATATAATACAAAACTGTGCTAGAAAATTTAAANAAATGAATTTTATCTTCTGAATTTAAGTAGGCATAAATAACACTACATTCTATCAAATCAATGTTAAGAAGCATCTCATCAAAGGTTGGAATTCTTTTTGAACTAAATTGAGGAGGCAATTATTTCTGTGAAAAACAGTAGTTTAAGTTGTTATGTCATTTTTTTCCAAAATGTGAAGGTGACACAGGAGGCAGCTCCTTCCTCTGTAGGGTCATTTTGCACATAAACCGTATTTTATTTATCTCCATGTCTCAGAGATTATGACCCTTGCTTAGTAAATTCTTCCTGACTAGAGCTGTATCATGTCAGTGTGGTCAACACAAAGAACAATTATGACTTTCTTGAAATAGAAGTTGCTTTTTCTGTGTAAATAGCAATTATTTTGTCATACTAGCTGTGTATATACATTTCAGTATTAGAAGTATCTGTCTATATATTCCTACCTATAGTGGTCTATCTGTTCTATCTTCTTTTTATGTTTTTTAACATGGCACCACTAGTTAAAGAGAACATAGAGAAAATACCCAACTAAGAAAACAGACATATAGGATGAAAAGGGCAAAGGAAAAAAATGCCGTGCTCCTGACTAGACTCCAAGACCTGGGCCAAGGAAAAACACCCTGACCCTGACTTGACCCGGGACCAGAATTTGACATTCCACCAATCCCTAAGTTTGCCCCAGAATCAGGCCACAAAAATCCACCAATCTCAAGCCACCCTGCAAAAGCTCTGCCTCTCCAGGAAATCCTATATAAAGTCTGTACCCTGTTCAGTTTGCTGCTGATTCTCACCATAGAGGGAGTCAAGTGACCCTCCTGGATTTTTCCTTTCCAATAAATCTCTTGAGTAAAGTTTGTTGTGCAGTGTGACAATTTTGCTCTGCTCTGTTGTGCAGTGTGACAATTTTGCTGGAGCAGAGCCAAGCTGTGACAACTGTCTATGGAGTCTGAGCTGGAGCAGAACTGTAACACTTTCCCTGTGGAAACCCTCCCTATGCCACAGCAGAGCTGTTACACTTGCATTGGGGAAACCTTTCCCTGGAGCAGGGCTGTACTCTCCTAAGCTTACAGTGACTTTGTGGTATTCCTTGGCTCCCAACTGCCAGGATACCTTTCCATCTGAGCTGCAACACTTACAAAACATCAATATGATTAATATTGCTCTAGATAATGAGATAACTATTATAGTGTTTTGTTAATTAGAAAGTAGATGGTTTGATGTGTAGAGTAGTTTCTAACCTATAATGCTTGGTCAGTGGCATTCTGTCATTGCTAGTTTACAAATGGCCATAGTAAAAATAATCAGTGATACCATGAACAACAGTGAGTTCACCACCCAGGCTACTAACTAGACCAACAGGAGCCAAGATATACCTGTGCTCTTTGAGCACCCTATTTAGGGTCTTATAAAAATCCACAAAGAGAAACAGAAAGACATGTAGGGTGGTTGGAACAACAGAAAAGATGGATTGAATTTCATATTACTTTCATATTACTTTAAGCATGAAAGGAAGGAGGGTGCCAGGATTGGCTCTCAGAACTGGGGACACACACTTGTTGGAAAGGGTGATGAAAGCAGGATCACCTGAGATCATCTGTTAACTCTGGGTTAGAAAATATTTGTAGGTCTGGCTGATGCGGGGGATAATTTATCTGGAAAGAAACAACTACTAAACACAGCAAAGCAAGGAAAGATGAAGACTAAGAAAGAAAATCACAGAATTCGTCATCTTTACANTTTTTATTATTTTTAATGATGTTCATGTGTGTATGTCTGCTTGGGGGTATATATACTTGAGTGCTGTGCCCTCAGCAGCCAGAGGCACCAGGTCACCTGGAGCAATATTTATAGGTGGTTGTAAGATTTGAGCAGTAAGTGCTCTTAAGCACTGACCATCTCTCCAGCCCCAGAACTCATTGTCTTTGTACAAATGGATTTATTAAAATTGTGAGCATATAGAGGAAAAACTCAAAACAATCATGGGATTGCCTCTAAGTAAACAATTGTACAAGTGATAAATACAATGCCCTACCAGTTTACTTTTAGATACAATATTCTGGAAGTCTAAGATTCTAGAATTCTATGAATTCTAGAAGCATAACAATGGTAATTGTATTAGTTGCATTCATGTTGCTATGATGGGATACTTGATGGAAGTGTCTAAAGGGAAAGAGATTTCTTTAGACTACAAGTTTCAGCTCAGGCTCCATCTGTGGTGAGAGGAGGTTGCAGACTGGCTTGTTCAAATGTTGGCAAATCAGCCAGTTATAACTGTTAAAGCCCATCCCCAGGGCTTTCTATCTGCCATTTGGCTCTGTGTCTCAAAGGTTTTACAATCTTCCAAAGCATTACAAACATCTGGGTACCAAGTGACCAAACACACAACTCTCTAGTGCACATTTTACATTCAACTCACTCAAATAGTGATGGAGCAAGAACCATGGGTATACTAAAGAGGCATCTGCTGTGACAAAATAGTACCAATTCATGGTTTCAATAAGGAGGGAGAGAAAGCACCAAGGAAGAGAAGGATTACAGAAAAGATCAAAGAAAGATATCTGAGTTCAGTCTGGGAGTAAACAGATGAAGTTTCCCTTCTGAAAATTCATGGGTATGGCGAGGAACTAGAGGAGTCAAGACTACATCTGCTGGTACAGCCTTCAGAAGACAGATGGGAAGAGATGCCCTGAGAATTGCCAAGTAGCAGTGAAAACTCAGACTGCTTTGTGTTCACATTTCCCTTTGCTTGAACGGCCTCTGTGGATGATTGGCTTGAGCAGAAAGTGATCTCTCAGAGTTCAAACAGACCTGCTTTGTTTCTAGTGGGTGTATGGTTAAATGAGCAAACTTTCCTTAAGGCTCTCATTACTGGGCTTAGTCAAAGATGCAAAGTACAATGATATGCTGGCCATGATGGGGCAAAAACAATTTAGCATGGCCAGGAATGGACAGGGTGCTTCTGTGATTCATCACACATCATGTTAGGGGAACTGGCATAAATAAATTCCGAGAGAGGGTTCTCTTTACCACAGCTCAGCATAAGATCAGCCCTGATCACCACAGCCAAGGCTGTTTAGTCTCTGCTGCACAATGGTAAGATGCTTAGGATGTGAATTCTTGAGCTCATTAGTTTTATCTCATTTAACTATGCTTAGAGAATATAGCACATAAAGAGATGTATCTATGCATAAAAACCCCAAATGCATGTTGTGTGACTTAAATGGCATATTTTTAATAGAAGTTCACACTGGTAGACATGACAGCAGTGACACACATATATTTGACCTTTTTCAAGTGAGCTCTCAGGGAAATCTGTCAGTGGCCATTTACAAGCCTCCTTCTCTTGGCGTCNCAGCTGGGAAGCTGGAGTGGGGTCAAGGGTACTCAACATTTCTTAGCACCAACAAATCTTAGACTTTGAAATCATGCTGAGGTCTAGTTGCTTTCAAAGCCAAACTGTGATTTGTGTGGTGTTTAACAACAAAACAGAAATCTTGAGATGTAGACAACTTGCGATCTAGAAGTGTTCCACCTGCCTTCAAGAGCCACAAAGTATTTACTTTCTTCTGATTTTGTCCTGTGCTGTTTTCACTCATAATACATATTTTGCACCAAAATAATTCAGTGGTTTAGTGGGAATAAAGTCATACATGAAGAGAAAAATGGAGAAACTGCTGGCTGGTGGAGCAGCCCAAGATTAATAAATTGTGTGGCATGTGACTTGGCAGCTCTTTGATACACAAGCATAGTCCCCCTCACCCCCTTGTAAATTCTAGTTGGCTTTCCCATACATTATTATGTGGATTCCTAATAACCACTTCCTTTTCTGATTTTCCAGAAACAGGGTATAAAGTTTCCCTAAACGTCAATAAAATGTGAAATCTTATCCTTCTCTTTAAGCTGGCTTTGCGCAGCCATCTTCTAAAATAAGAACAGCAGTTATCTTGAACATTGGTATTTTTCTATTATAAATTCATTCAATAGTTACCATTCTTTGTAATGTCACAGTTTTCATTACACCAAGTTTGCCAAAATGATTGGAAGGAACATAGAAAGAAATTTTAATATTTTCTTTTTGCCTTTAAAACCAAAATTAATTCCTCATGCCATTGTGAAGAAAAGTTTGCATCTGTGTATTACTGCAGCTTCTGGACTGTTTTCTCCACCTACCCATCTTTAGGCAGATGTGCTCAAAGGCAGTGTGGGAACTTCCCATCCTTTAAGACACAGGCTTCCTTTTCTAACACCTTCCTAAAGTAACAAAATCATGGAGGTCAAAATGTTGACTTTGTTTACATAATCAGAAGCTAATCATCAGTGTGGAGAGAATGAACTCAAACATCATCACTAGTTGTGACACACTAAATCAGAAGAATTTTTTTTTTTACTAAGATTTAACTTGATGAAGAATTTAACAAGTGTTTAANGGAGGTTTGCATTTTGAGGTGGTGAAGCTGAGGGATATAAACAGCCTTCACCGTTTGTAATGTCTTTTGTTCTATTTTTTAAAATTTCTTTTTCACATGGAAATATGGCAAGGAAAAGGCTAAATATATATACATAACATTACATCATTTGTGTTAAATCATCTTGTGCTTTGAGGGCCTTCCAAATTCAGAGAGTAGAAATTAGTCAGAACGAAATGATAAATCCTGCAATATGTTCCAAAGCTCAGAATCCATGTTCCCCAGATCAGAGGGTGGTCATGGCACCAGACTTGCAGCAATAAGACTTGAATGCTTGAACATTACCTTGGAATAAAGTTGGAGAAACAATTTGCAAAAGTAGCTTGGTAAGTTGGCACGAAGAGAAGATAGCATCATTAAAGTTTAATTTTTCTCATTCTCAACACAACTTAATAAAGCAGGTAACATTTTGGCATTTCTTAATGAGTGACTTCTGGTTTACTAGACATTAACATTTCACCGCTTCCAGTCTTTAGGCTTGACAGTGGGGAGCAGCGTGCAGACTAAATGAGTTCATAGAGATTTGGTGTTAGCCATGTTTGCAATTGGAAGTTAATAACACTGTTAACTATGGCTGCAAAAAGAGAAAGGATTGGACATTGGTATAGATCTGCTCTTGAAATCATATATGACTTTGGGTCCTCATTTAGACAGGCCACTTCTGTCACCCAGCAAGGCACTTTCATGTTAGGAAACACAGTTTGCCTGTGTCATAGAAAGTAAGAAAAGCTCCTCCTGGCCTCAATGAAACCTGAGGAAGAAAAAGAACTTGAGACCAAAAGGGAGTCAGATCCCAAGTTCCTGTGTTGGCTAGGGACTGTGCTAGGAGATGGAAGTTGGACACTGAGAGGAGGGGATATCATCCAGTTCTTCACTTAGAAGAAACTGCAGCATAAGGCACACCAATAGAAGGCAGCCTGGTCTAGTTAACTGCACACCAATAGAAGGCAGCCTGGTCTAGTTAACTGCACACCAATAGAAGGCAGCCTGGTCTAGGTAACTGCACACCAATAGAAGGCAGCCTGGTCTAGGTAACTGCACACCAATAGAAGGCAGCCTGGTCTAGTTAACTGCACGCCAATAGAAGGCAGCCTGGTGCAGTTAAGAGAGCAGAGCACCACAGTTTGCACAGTTTCTGGCTCATCTGAATCCTTCTCACCATGCTTAGGTTTGGTGACTGAGATCTGAGTCAGTGGATCTGCAGGGTTGGGTAGCATGCAGCATGGAAAAGTAGTGGGGACAAGCAGATCAGGTGGCATACGCAACTGTAATGCAGCAGACACATGAGTGTGAAATCTGTGGTCATCAAGGGGAAGACTAAGATTGGGAGCAGTGGGCGTTGTTCCTGAGTAAAATGTCATTCCAAATATGGCAATAAGTCACTCAACTTTGGAGTATAGGGGAGCTTAGAAAAGGAAGACAGCAGATGAAATGAGAGCATTATGCTGTGAACCAATGGACAAGGCCTGTGTCCATGTGGATAGCAACTTAGAGAGGTAGCTACATTTTGCCACATATCTGAAGACTTCTGATCTTCTCATACTTGGAGTAAAGCTGGGTACTTGGATAAAAATTACTGGTTACTTAATAAGCAGAAGCACTGCTCCTGAATACCTAAGTATGCCATGTGATATCACATATCTTTTATTATATTAAAGAAACAGCAGTAAATGTTTTCTTAAATTTGAAAATTTAGATCTTTCCATAGTTCCTCTTTATAAACATTAAAATTNATAAATTGATAGTGTGGGTCATGTCAAGTTCATAAATTTTCTTTAATGTTTTATTTTTATTTATGTACTTTTTTAGGTGTGAGTGCCCTGTCTACACCTATGCCTGCATGCCAGAAGAGGGCATCAGATCTTGTTATAAATGCTCATGAGCCACCCTGTGGTTGCCAGGAATTGAACTCAGGACCTCTGGAAGAGCAGCCAGTGCTCTTAACCTCTGAGCCATCTCTCCATTTTGATCCATGTACTACTTCTAAAAATAAAAGTCATCCAGTCTCGATATGAGGGCTCTCACCTTGTCCTATTGTATCTTGTTTTATCCTGTTTGGCTGCTGGCTCTTGGAGGTCTGCTGTTTTCTGAAGAGGAAAAGAAGGGGGAGTGGATCTGGGGGAGAGGGGGAAGATGTGGGGAGTAGAGGGGAGGAAACTATGGTTGGGATGTATTGTATAAAGGAAGAATCTATTTATTTGAAATTGTATAACAAAATAATGGATTTTGGCTGTTGGTGGAAAGATGCAGAGGTCTGCCAATGTGTTGTTGGTTGGTCTTAGGTTCTTTTTTTGGGGTCCCACCACCCAGCTCCCAGATAATCACACACAGAGGCTTATTCTTACTTATGAAAGCCCAGCCTCAACTTGGCTTAATTCCTAGCCAGTTTCTCTTAACTTAAATTATCTCATCTATGTTTTTCCTCTGGGCTTTTCCCTTTTCTTATTTCTGTAAATCTTACTCTTACTCCATGGCTTGCTATGTAGCTGGGTAGCTGGCTCCTGGAGAACTCTTCTTTCTCTGACTGCTAGAATTTTTCCTCCCATATTTCTCCCTCTATATATTCTGTCTGCCAGCCCCGCCTATCCTTTCTCCTGCCTTTCTATTGGCCAGTTTTTTATTAGACCATCAGATATTTTACACAGGCACAANAACACAGCTTCACATAATTAAACAAATGCAACATAAACAAAAGTAACACACCTTAAAATATTCTACTATGCCAATCTTTCTTCTGCACCCCAAAAGTCAGAGGTTGCTTACTTGGCTTTCATGACTTGTCATGTATATGACACTTCTATTGTGTCTACTAGCCATGATTCTACCAGATATCTTTGATATTGTAAATCCTGGGCATTCTAGCATTAGCATTGTGACAGTTGTATCCAAAGGACAAATTTTGGTTTTAATCTGTATCCCAGCCCTGCACAGGGCCCACTGAAGCTGTATTTTCAGCCTTGTCTTACAATACAGCTACAATACAAACCCCTTATTTGTGTTGTCTGATTCAATTCCTTTCTTCTGATATTTATGGCATCCTGTCCCTGCTCCTCCTTTTCAGACTAAACCAAACCTTCAGATAAAGGAATTATAGCAAACCAAACTTACAAATGTTGCCTTGAAATGCAACTATGCACAGGGAGTTGTGTAGGCTGCTGCTGGTATCCACTCCCATGAGAATATTTTNACATGTTTAAGAGTGAAACATAAAAATAAATATATAAATATAACATATCATACATAATACACTAATGAATATGTCATTAAATAATCAGAATGACAGAAAAGATATATTCAGTTGAAGAACCACAGACACATGTTTGAGTTGTCTGACTCATCTGTATTTAGAGCACAGAATTAAACACCGAGCTTTTTGTCATGGAAGAATAACTTTATTGCAAGGGTAACACTAATGTCCCATTTAGAATTAAGACAAAATTTAAAAGTGAAAGCAACTTATATCAGTTTGCATTTCCATTTCACAAGGTGTAAGTGCCAATCTATTATTTTGGACACCCTAGTGATGAATTAATGTGGGTTGATTAATTAACCTTAAGGCTTAACAATGGCCATCACTCAGACAAATGAGTAGAAGTATCACTGGGTGTTGGAAAGCTTTGAGCTTTCCATAGTTACACTGACATACTGCACAGGAAAAATCATTCACATTACATTTTGGGTAGGTTGTCATACTCAGTTTAGAATAAGTAGATGGGTTGAGGACATAACTCAGTGGTAACGTGCTTGCCAGACATATGCAAGACCTTGATTTCAATCTCTAGTAATTCAAAATGAAACAGTAACAATAACAACACAACAACANTCCTCCCCAAAGAAGCATGAAAGAGACTCTGGGAAGCAGATACTGCTTGCTATCAGTTTCCCAGCCTTAGCTTGAATAAGCCACAGAATCATGTTCCTTCCCCCATTGCTTCCTCTGACCTTGAA
>LZPO01067346.1:11799-32078 GCA_001675575.1 Neotoma lepida
TCAAAAGGCAGCAAGAAAAAGTTTGGAAAGTTCATACATCAAGAAAAGTTAACGGCAACAAAAGAAAATTCAACTGGTCAGCAAAAAAAAAAATTAAAAACATTGATGCACATTTGTATACTTTTCTTAAACATTTCATTCCATCCCAATGGTCCTGCTGAAAAGTAACACAGCTAATGCACATTAGGGATGTAAGTTGACGGGAACAAGACGGGCACATACTTCTTCCAGCTGATGTTGTTAATTTATCCATGATGTTAATTTAGCCATGAACCATCTCAGAAAAGTGGACCAGCTCTACACCTTTAAAGCTCATCACAACGGGTGGCAGAACTGTTGGCCATGAAAAAGTAATTTGCAAAGCCAAGGAGGACAACAGGTTCCAGAAAAAAACAAACAAAAAACATTTAATCCTTCAAAATAGCATCATTCATTTAGAGGGTTTATTTTTGAAATATCAACAAATGTAATTTTAGCTATTCACTTCATTGTAAGTCTAATAACATCCTGGTATGCATGCTTAGGTGTCAATATTTACCTGCTTTGCCTAACTCAGACCCCAGGCTCCCATTCCTACAGACCCCACTGTGTGTTATTGCAGGCATAAAACTAGTATTCCTGGAAACTGTCTTTGTTGCTATGGAAATATCATTTAATTTCCTAATTAGTAGGTATATAAATGCAAAGCCACAGCTTTTGATTATTTCTGAAGTTTGGTGACCAACTCTATTGTTTGTATCTGATGACAAGCCCCTCCTCCCAGTGATTACAATACTTTTATTCAAAGTAAGAATTAAGAGCTTAACCTGCCTTGCATTTAAACCTTTATAACTTGATTTGTTTTGCAAGAGAGAATTGTGGAAAAAACAAGGAATATGTATGCCCATTTAGTATTCTCAAGAAAGACATGAAATCTATCTATATATTGTTGATCCAAAACTAGTGGTATGTTTTCTTTAAATCACAACTTCCCTCATATTGATAACTGATAAAAGGTTTTAAACTGGATTTATGCACTCCAGCTTTTTCTAAATAAGACATAATTGACACGGTTATTATTCTTTTCATTTTGTATAATGTGATCTGGGCCCATGTGCTGAAGGATAGACAGCCACCTGAGGTACTGTTGGGGAGTGGTAGAAANCCTGGTAGCAGAGTCTAATTGAAGGAAGTTATGTCATTGTGGGCTGCCCTTGGAGTTTATAGGGGACTCAGATGCACCCCTTTCTTCCTCCTTCTTCTCCTCTTCTTCCTTCCCTTTTTTTTCCCAGCTGCCCCTAGACCCTCTCTTGAGACAAGGTCTCATGTGGCCCTGGCTGGACTTAAACTCACTATGTAGGTAAAGATAAAGATAGCTTGAACTTTTCTCCTGCCTTCTTCTCCCAAGTGTTGGGATTATAGGCATAAACCATCCCATGCAGTTTATGTGATGCCCAAGGGGCAAACCCAGGCTTTGATAGGAAAGCAATCTAACAACAAAACTACATCCTCAGAACTCCTCTTTCTCTTCTATTTATGATTTACTTTCAGGCCACCATAAGGGAAAAGGGCCTAGTGTACAAAAATACAGTAACTCACCATGGACTCCCTGTCTTGAGTACTTTCCTTGCTAAACTGTTCCTCTACTTAAAGCAAAGCAAACTCTATTCTCCCAGTGCCTTGCCTGTTAGCATACACATCTACCAACTCACTTTTAAAATGTATGACTGCTAGCTGCTCCCTTCCCAGTCTCTCTTCAGCTCAATATTGTAAGAGTTCTGAGCTAAGCACCAGGCAGAAGCTACTTTGGAAAACATCTTCACAAATCCAGCAGACTCTTCCTTAGCCTCGAAGCAAAGGATTTTTTTCCCTTCCAGAAACATAGGAAAGTGAGAATCGGTTCTTCATGACTTAAAATTTGAGGAAAATGATCACTCAAAGGGACACTCATCTTCCCTTATCACATCTCACAAGTTCAGTAGACACCAGAACCAGTTTAATAGGGACAGATGTTTCCTCTTTTTAAAATATTTATTTTAATTTGTGTATATGTGTGTCTGTTGGTGGTGGGGGGGTGGTATACACTGCGCGTGCAGGTGTCTTTGGAGGCCAGGAGAGGGCACTAGATCCTTTTAGCTGGAGATAAAGGGATTGTAAATTGCCCTATTGGGGCACTGGAAACCAAAGCAGGTTCTCTCCAAGAACAGCAAGTACTCTTTTTATCACACCTCCCATATGCTTCCTCTTCTTTGATAAACTAGTCCTGATACTCCTGTGGACAGTATTAGTAAAGTACCACTGGAGGTATGAGAGACAAGCTATTCATAGGAGATAAGGCTTTTGGTTTCCTCTTTTACGGACAATATATTTTTTCACAGAACATCAAACCCATAAGAGTGACAGTTTAGCTTAGTGGGCTCCATTTTTAAAATGTTCCCCATACCAATAATTAATGCATGCAGTAAGATGAAGATCATAGCTACAAAATATTGCTCATTTAAAGATCAGTAACCAGGAGGAAGAGACTGCAAGCCTACCTCCTACTAGATAAGTCTTCTAAGGAGACTGGAAATTGGTTGTGGGGCCAAGTTTTAAGTGCTGATCTGCCCACCTCCTACAGTTACTATCAGGTCCATGAACCATGACTTCTGCAACCTTAACTCTGCAGTCTCCCAGCTTCTGCCTTCCGCAACTGTTCTGGCATTTCTACCCCTTCATTGCTCAGTTGGATGTTAGAACTAAGAGACCTCAAGGACAGAAGTAAAGACCAGTTTTTAGGCTTGATCTTACTCTCTGGATTTCCTTGTTTTGGCTTCTTCTAAATGAAAATCCAAGCCAAGAGCTTTGTAAGGGATTTTGTTTTCATTGCTGACTCCCTGGACATCAATGACAAATATCCATACAGGATTCATTTCCTACCTTCCCATCATTTTTTTCAGCCTTTCTTTGTCGCATCACATTAAAGTAGGCATTTCCTGAGAAGCAGAGCCATGCTCCTCACCAAGCTTCATGCCACCCTCAGGACTTTTCATCTATTTCCATGATTCTAATTATCACCCCTGTCTTTGATCCAAGGTTTCAACTTTGAATGCCAGCAATAGATAAATCCAGACCCCATTCACAAATGTCTAATGAAGAATTGTTCAGGAAATGCTATGGGCTCTTAAAATTCAACATCATCAAAACCGCACACCAGCTTCCTCCCCAGTCTGTTTCACACAGGAGGACATAGGATAGAATCCAGCTGCCTTTGTCTTTGCCTTTGTTCACTATCTCTTGCATCTTCATGGTCCCAAAGCCGTCTCTCATTTATTCAAGCACAGCTGTTTTTCTCTGTGCATCCTGCCTCCTTAACAGTGCCCCTCAAAAGCGCTTGTAATTGCATTATTTTACTGGCCCTCAAATTTATAGTGACAATTCTACTTTACTGCTTTCTCCTCACCCTGTATGTGATTCTCTAGTTTGTCCTTGTTGAAAACTTTTACATTCTTTTAAAATTCTCAGTCAAATGTGAATATTCTATTCTTTGTCTAATTATACTTGACTTTAAGCACTCTGTTACTGCTGCCAATAATTCTGCCTATGCCTCTAGTCATGTTTTGGATTTTCCCTGTTTGTGGGTCAGCACTTCCTACTACTCACTCCCAGATATACTGAGGATCAAAATGGTACCTCATTCATCTTGGTAACCCAAAAAGTATACTTTCCTAAGTAAGNCAATAAGGAAATATCTTCTCAGCCATACGATGGGTAAATGTGAATCTAATAATTAAATATTATTTCAAAGTGAAATATTTATTTTCATGATTATAATGAGCAAAGGACAGTTGGTTCTATGCTACATACTAAACTGAAGCTCATCCCTTCACAATGGAATATTACTCAGTTGTTAAGAGAAATGGAATCAGAAAATTTGCAGATAAATAGGTGGAGTTATAATCATATTGACTGAGGTAAACTAGACCCAAAAAGAAAAGCATTTCATGTTTTCTCTTACCTGTGGGTGCTAGCTTTTATGCTATGGATATATGTGTTTCATTTAGAATACTCACAGAGGTTAGGTAGCTAGGAAGGGACCAAGTGAGATGATTTCCCAAGGAAGGGGAAATAGAATATAATGTTATAAATGCATAAAAGGGGAATTAAAACAGGGGGATTATCCAGTTGTTTAGCTTGAACTGTTTAAGGGTCCCCAGGCAGTGGGATCTGGATCCATCGCTGGTGCAGGGGCTGGCTTTTTGGAGCCCAGTGCCTATGTTGGGACACCTGGCACAGTCTTGGTGCAGGGAGGAGGGTCTTGTCCTGCCTTGGCTGAGAGTGCCAGGCTCCGGAGCTCTCCATGGGAGACCTTGTCTTGGAGGAGGTAGGAATGGGGGGTGAGTTGAGGCGGGGAGCTGGTGGGGCCGGAGGAGGGAGGGGAGGGGTATCTGAGGTTGGTATGTAGAAGGAGTGGAAAATCTTTTTAATAAAAAAAATAAAATGAAAAAAAAACAGGGGGATTAAATGGATGGTTGATGGGAGGGCAAGGTGGATGATAGAATATAGGGAGGGACAACTAATACTAAAGATCTTTTGAAAAGCCATAAGGAAGCTGTATTAGAGTTTCTACTGCTATGAAGAGACATCATGATGATGACAACTCTTAAAAAGGAAAACATTTAATTGAGCTGGCTTACAGTTTCAGAGGTTTAGTCCATTATCATCATGGAGAGACATGGCGGCATACTGGCAGACATGGTGCTAGAAAAGGAGCTGAGACTTCTACATCTTGATCCACAGGCAACAGGAAGTGAACTGTTTACCACACTGAGCATAGCTTGGGTAAAGGAGAACTCAAAGCCCACCCCACGCTGACACATTTCCTCCAACAAGGCCACACCTACTCCAACAAAGCCACGAGTCCTAATTGTCACTCCCTATTGGGGCCATTTTCTTTCAAGCCACCACATTCCACTCCCTGGCCCCCAAAGGCTTGCAGCCATATCATAATGCAAAAAAAATGCATTCAGTCCAACTTCAAAAGTCCCCATAGTCTATAACAGTCTCAAATTTACTTAAAAGTTTAAAATTTAAAGTCTCTTCTGAGATTCACTACTACTGTTGAAACACACACACACACACACACATACACACACACATTTTATCATATATTGTGTGGGTGAGGGAAATGGGTAAAATAGTGTTCCAATTAGACAACATACACCACCAAATTAAACCCTTTGTAAAAAAATGGGTTTAAAAATATAACAAGACTTAATTTGCATTTTTAATAAAGCTAAAAACAATCAGTTGATTTGTTTGCTTTCATTTTGAGAAATAAATTACCTGTAATAATAGTCAAAGATTCTAATTGTATAATTCAAGAGTGTTTGAGGTATACATATATGAAGACTATGTGTGACCATCACTGATTCCATCATCATACATAGAAAAAAAAATCACCTTCTCTGTCACCAGCCAGTCTCTATTCTTCCCCTCCCTCAACTCCTGACATTTGTTTGTCTACCTTCCATCCACATAGATTTGATAATTCTGTATGTTTTATACAAGTACAATATTTTGTATATGGTTTTTTCATTTAGCATAATATTTTAGCCTTGTATACCTATCAGTGTATATTCATATTTATGGCTGAATATTCTCTCATTGAAGAGATGGACCATATTCTGGTCATTTACTTTTTAATTGGCAGGCATCAGCTATTTCATTTCTTTGCTCTGATGAATGATATTGCTGTAACATGAAAGCACGGGGTTCCTGTAGACATTCTTCTTTACTTCTCCTATAGATATACTAATGAGTAGAAATCTTGGGCTATAAAATAACTCTAAATTTAAAATTTGGGGGAACTGCAAAGCTCTTTTCCAGTGTAGCTACACCATGTCACATTTGAGTCCAGTTCCTCTACAACTTCACTAGCCTCTGTTTTTGATGACTTTTGCTTTGAAGCTGTCTAGTGGTTGTGTACAGGTATTTCATTCACCTTTTGACTTGTAGTCACCCTATGATTAATGATATTTACATCTCTTAAGGTGCTTATTTGGTGGATGTCCTCTATAGAAGACATTACAATCTATATTACAATCATGTTCTTATTTTTGTTCAGGTATTTTATTAATATGACACCTCTTTACACATTGAAGGAACTGTTCCTATTTGAATGGTTTGCACCATACTTTGTTCAGTTTATAGGCTGCCTTCCAGTTTTCTTGATGATGGCTTTGATGCACTAAACATTTTAACCTGTTATGAAGTCCAACTTAAGTAGTATATTCTCTGGTTTTTGTTTGCTTGTATGTTTTGTTTTTTAGCTTGGGCATTACAGCTAAATGCTTATCACAAGACGGACACCTATGCTTTCTCTGAAGTGCTTTAGATTTAGCTATCTCATTTAGGAATAAGATGTATATTCAGTTTATTTTATAAGTGAAGTGAATGATCCAAATTCATTCCTTTTCATGTGGACATTCATTGCCCCATTTATTCCATCAATTTTCTTTTTTCATTGCACATATTTACATAATGTGTGCATGTAAATGTGTCATAGCACACATTTGGAGGTCAGAGGATAATTTATTGAAGTTGGTTCTCTTCTCCCACCACATGAGTTTGAAGGTTGAACTCCAATCATCAGAATAAGAAAGGCCTTTATCTGCTGAGTCATGTTGACCAACCCCTCAAAGACTATCAATCCTCTTGCCCATTGAATTAACTTGTCACCCATGTAGAAACATCAGTTGACTACAAATGTATGGGTTTATTTCTGAATGTTCACTCTTACTCTGAGGATCTCTGTCTATTCTTACTCCATAGCCATATAGTCTCAATCATGACAGTTCTGCAGTCAGTTTGGGAACTGGTATGTGTGCATCCTGCAATCTTGTTCTTTTTTAAGATTTGTTTTTTCTAGTTAGTGTAACAAATGAATTTTGGGGAGAACTAAACAATTTCTTTTCTTTAAGCTAGTAATTAGAAAGCAATAGCACTGACTCAGAGGATCAATTTCTCTCCTCAATCATGTATTTTTTTTCCTGCCTGTGAATACTGATATATTTCGCTTTATTCAGGTTTTTGTTAACTTCTTTCAATAATGTTTTGTAGTTGGCAATATGAAAAGACTTCTATAACTTTATAATATTAAATAGTTTACTTTCTCAAGGAAACAATAAAATGCAAGAAATAAAACCTACTCTGGTAGTCTTCTACCAGGTATCTACCAGATTAGATACCTAATAAAGTACTTAATAATGATACACTCTTCTAATTTTGATATGGAGCAATTTTAACACATATTCAAAAGGAATATGTATTTCACATGCTAACCTATTTTAACTGATAATAATTCACACCCTATAAAGAACTACAGTAAAAAGTAACATACCTGAATTTAAGGGGCCAGCTACTCATCGAAGCAACAGCACAAAAAACTGTCTGTACAAAGCTACCCAGATAGCAAGAAAGTTCCATCAGATAAATAGCTCCATATCAAATTATTCAAAAAATCAAAACCAGAAGTTGTCTATAGGCTGAAAGTTTTATTCGTAATCATAATGCTAGTATTATTTGAATCCATCATTATTGCTATAATTGTTTACAGAAAGTTAGAACTATTAAAGTTAACATTTTTTAAACTATAGTAATCCAGCATCCATAAAGATATTTTGTAGTTTCATGAACTGTGCCTTGACATTTGTTACTGATTTGTTCACATTCACATTCAATATTCTCAAAAAAAAAATTCTTGTTTTTAAACTAAAAATGAGATCTAATCATACTATGACTCACAGTCTAAACAGGCATGGCTTCCCTAAGAATAAATATTGTCTCTGTTAAGGTTTCTAATATTGTGATAAAACACTGTGACCAAAAGCAACATAGTAAGGAAAGGGTTTATTTGGTTACACTTCCAAATACCAGTTCATCACAAAAAGAAGTTAGGGCAAGAACACAAACAGGACAGAAAGTTGGAGGCAAGAGTTGGTGTAGAGGCCATAGAGGAATGTAGCTTTACTGGCTTGCTCAGCCAGCTTTCTTAAAGAACTCAGGACCAGCAGCCCAGGGGTGGCACCACTCACTATGGGCTGGGCCCCCCTACATCAATCACCAATTAAGAAAATGCCCTACAGTTTTGCCTACAGCCCAGTCTTACGGAGGTATTTTGTCAATCCCTCCACTCAGATGACTTCAGCTTGTGTCACTGACATAAAACAAGCTAGCACAAATATGTCTTGGAACTGTAGTTTAGTGGTAGGGCCCTAAGTTTGACTATTGAAGAGGAAGAAAGGGTACGGAGAGGAAGAAAATAATAAAACATTAGTGTGTGTGTATATATATATATACATAAAATCTAAAGCAGATGAATAAATTTCAAAATGAGTCTCTTTTCTCAACTTGCATAATCAATGAAAGTTTTTTTTTATTTAATATAATCATTTTTGGGCTGGAGAGGTGGCTTGGTGGTTAAGAGCACCTACTGCTTTTGCAGAGGATTCACACTTGGTTCCCACTACTCGTTAGAGGCTTCACAACTGTCAGTAACTCCAGTTCCAAGGGATCCAACGTTCTCCTCTAGCCTCTGTGGATATCTGACTCACATCTACATACCCATACATAATACATACATATGCATATACCTAAAATAAATCTAAAAATTTCATGCTAGAAGATTATAAGAATAATACTAAAGCTAACCTTCTTCTCAAGTTTGAAAATATGGTTTTTAGACGAAAATAATAATAATAATAATAATTTTTAAAAAGGTAAATTCTGGCCAGGAACTTGAGACTACAAAATCCTCCTGTGGGTCAGCTGGCTACTGCATTAAATTTTCCACATTTCTGAAAACCAATTCTAGATGCAATGCAAGTGCTGTCTTGCACAGCAGCTTGAGTACACAAATGACTAAATAAGACACCAAATATCCAAAGAATATAGATGTCTTATAATTTTAAAAAATGTCATATATTGAACATTTTCAAAATCAAGCAAATCATTGTTCAGTCAACTGGATGGCAATTTTGAAAGGTACTTTCAGACTCCTGGGAGCTACATAAAAAACAATCTCCATAAAATATTCAGAGAGGCCTAGAAAATTGCCAAGTCAGTATGCACAAGAGAGTATATGGATTCTATTTATACAATATGGCTTATCCAAAGAGGAGTTCATAAAAAGAAAGATTATGGGTATTAGTGAATTGAGGTACTGTGGACCCAACAGATATATAGAATCTCTTTTTAAAGTTGCCTGTTTGGACCAAGTATTTCAGATATAAGGAGTACCTAATTTATACTAAACTCATGTTAGAAAAATATCTAAAGTTAAATATTAGCAGAAACTATATGAAAATGAGAGCTTATTTTTCATTTGCAAAATGTATGTGATCCATGGCCTATTATCTCATTTTTTACTATTATTATAAGTATTATTATTATGTTTACAGTACTGGAGTTGAATCTTCAGCCTCTTGCACACTAGGCAAGTGTTCTCTACCATTGAATATTATATCTAGATAGTTTCTTGCCTTAACATATAAAACAGTCACATAAATTCTAAGAAAAAAACTGTGAGAAAGACAAATGTTTTGAAACAGAAATGTATTTCAACAAGGTGACTCGGTACTGAACCAAGAATAAAAACCAGAGGCGTGATTGCTTTACCAGCAAAGAATCAGTAAAACCTAAAGGAGAGCCTCCATTTCCCACAGTAAAAACAGAACAATGTAGATATAAGATGGGAATAAATCACATAAAATGATAAGGATTTCCTTCTGTTGAGGAAAGCTATTCATGATCCTGAAAGAATGAAAGGAATGAAAACCAGAAAGGTAATGGGACTCTGACAAAAAGATGTGATCACTCCTCCTTCAAATTACCTTTAAAATACAATGAAGGTTAAAACAGCAAGAATGTTGGTTCTGAAGTTTAGTAACTGTTGGACCACCATAGTCTTCTTTTTAAAGGGGTATAAAAGGAAACATAAAGCTTCAGAGAAAGAAAAATATTTGGATCTCACAACACACTCTATACTATAGAGATTATGATACTCTATCACGACTTCAGTAATTGAAGCAAAACTCTTTTGAATCATACATAGTGAAATCATGTAAATGGCTCAACCTAAAAACACAGACTCTACTAGCAGAAACAGCCATCAGGTCATTACACAGAAAAAAATCAGACTCTAGAAACCATAGGAGAAAAAAATCATATGTAAGACATCTATCTCTCCCATGTACTTACTTGTAAACTTTTATATCATCTTGTATTTGCAAAGAGGTGTGGAATCAGGCACCGTCATACTTGGAGGTGGAACAGAATTTACATACTTTTTTAAAAGAAACATGGCATTAACTATCAAAGTAGAAAGTGCACATTCTTCCTGACCTAGCAGTTGTAGTTAGCAGCGTTAAAACATAAGGCACTGGTACATATGGAAAGTAAACTTACACAAGTTTACTTTAAACTTATACAAGATGTTTCTTACAGCCTTGCCTGAAATAGCAAAACAGCAAAGCAAATTGTCTATGGAAGCACAAAACTCAAGCACCCATGGAAGATCCACACTGTACAGCAAATGACAACCATTGAAAACCTAAAGATGGAGACCATCAGATACCAGTATGGTGATATTTTCCTCTTAAAAAAGATGTATTTTATGCCTGTATGCCCAAGTGTATGTATGAGCACCATGTGGATGCAATGCACTTGGAGACCAGAAGAGGGTGTCAGATCCCCAGGAACTGGAGTTACAGGTCTTTGTAAGTCACCTGATGATGGGACCTGAACTCTGGTCTGTTGGATGCACTGTAAGTGACACATAGGTAAAGGGCATCACCTCTGTTAAGCAAGTCTCTTTCTCCTCACTCCTCTCTCTCTCTCTCTCTCTCTCTCTCTCTCTCTCTCTCTCTCTCTCTCTCTCTCTCTCTCTCTCTCTCTCTTTCCCTCTCCCTCTCCCTCTCCCTCTCCCTGTATTTGTACATTTGCTCATACACTAATAGCCACATAAACATAGGCATTTGCTACCTATTTGCAGGTATGTCTGGAGTGGGTCCCCAAAGTTAATTTGTTGCCTATGACATAAACCATACTAGAAGGCAAAGCATCCAGGCATTTTCTAACTGTATATATTAAAAAAGACTATAATTTCCAATAGATGCAATGTTATCTCAAAAACCTGTAGAAGAATTTTTATTATGCCAGCAAATGCTTAAATACATTTAATTTTAAAATAAGACACAAAATGATACAATCTAAGCAGTGCTTTAAAGAGACTTAACTATAAGATAAACTAGAATATATGCATGAGGGGGTGGGGTTAGAAATTTACCAAATGTTCACCAGATGGGTAGTTGGACTACAGGTTTGTTTTGTTTTGTCTTTTCCACGTATTTATCTTGTTATTTTCTGGACAGTAGGTAGTGTCACTGTGTCAGTACAAAAGATAAAAACCGGGGATTTAAAAAAAAACAAAAAAACAAAACAATGTATCTCTTGTTTCATTCTTGAGATACCTCCATGTATACAATGTGTCAACATTTCTCGATTCCCAGCTTGTCTCCTCCCTGGGTCTCCCTTTCAGCTGCTTTCTCAGCACATACCAGCGCCTTAGTCTTTGGTCTCCTGGATATTATTTTCCCATCTCTCCCACTGTTACTCTCTGAACCCATCACCC
This sequence comes from Neotoma lepida, assembly GCA_001675575.1. Taxonomy (NCBI): domain Eukaryota; kingdom Metazoa; phylum Chordata; class Mammalia; order Rodentia; family Cricetidae; genus Neotoma; species Neotoma lepida. Next base: position 23,450 of record LZPO01067346.1, read on the forward strand.
TGCAGGAACAGCTCTACCCAGGCCCCAGACCAAGGCTGGAATGAAGACAAAGTTTCTAATGAAAGATGGGCTTCTCTTCTAATTCTTTTATTTTTATTATTGCGAGAACTGAGTTTTCCTTCAGTTACAGCCTGAATTTCTAACCCATGGCACTGCAGAGTTAGAAGAGAATGCCACACACTCTACCATATAGCATTAAACTGCTCAGGTGACTATTTTATATCTGTGTGTAGACTGTCAATTTGTGATATCAAATACCATGTCTTATTCTTGTATGGATTCTGACATGATATTCTAAACACACACACACACACACACACACACACACACACACACACACACAATGGTTTTCATCTTATGTGAAAATATTTGATGAGTGATTGATTTATTTGAACCAAAACTTGTAAGATTTATTCAAAGATGGAGCTGGTTCAGAAATTAAATTCAACCAACAATTATTTGTGAAGGGACTGTAATAGAAAAAAATGTTAGAAAAAAGAAGTTTTTATCCATGGAAATCTATAGTTTCTATCCATGAAAAACACCTTAGAAAACAGTTGAAGAATAATTACTGTTTTGGCTTCACCCTGAACAAGCAAAACATGTAAACCTTCTTGCCTGAGGTCCTGATTTCACAGATGGGCAAACTGCAATCAAGCTTGCTTGCCTGGATCACACACTATTGCCAACACTCACTTTTGCCTCCTGTCCCAACCCCATGGGTCCTGCTTGCTTTGCATTACTTGACAATGGTTGTGTGCTTGCCCACTTTCAACTGCTCCCTTGAATCTAAATGCCCTTCCCTTCCAGCTCAGGCTTTGGGCTACAGTTCGAATCTCTCTTCCCTTTGTTCCAGAGTACCCTCTGATACCTGTTTTTGCCCACATGCCCAAAATAACAAGCTGTCCCAAAACACACAGGGCCGTTTGTTTCAAGCTCTTTCCAAAGGACTGAGAATGCCATAGCAGCCTGTAAATGCACTTTTCACAAACAAGGCTGCTTACTAGTCATTCACTTTCTTCTGCTCATCAGTCCTTCCACTGATGCCCAGTGCTGAGCAGTTAGATAAGAGAGCAGGCTGCAGGATGGCTTCTGGGAAAAGTTCCTTCATTTAGAAGCTACTGCTTACAGTCTGCTAGAAACTAGAGCAGCTGTCATAGTACTGGCTATGAATAAGGTCAACACCAGAGCAGCAGGTCATTGAGTAAGAGGTGAGTACAGTTCTATACCTAAGACCCATCCCACTGACATCTGAACACTTTCACAAAGTCCTTTCAATGCATTTCTTTCTCTCTGCAGACAGGTTATACACAACTGGCTTTCATGGTGCATTTATGAACTCATACACATACCACAAGCATCAGCAGCTTTGCTAAATTTTGTTATAAGAAATAACCTCAGATGAGGATTTGACAGAGATTGGAGTTGTTTGAATTTAAAGGTACTGTGAGCAAAGCTGTTACAAGTTTTCATGTAAAAGTTTCTATATGTGTAAGTGTTATATACAGTTGTTTCACATTCTCCTCTAAATTTGATGTTAATTTTTATAATCTAGAAACTTCATGATGAATGTTGTGACAGTACATTGTTTTTTAAAGTTTTATTTTCAGTTATACATACATGTGTGTGTTTGTATGTGGGCATGTGCACATGAGTCCAAGTACTGTGGATGGCAGAGGCTTCAGATGCCCTGGAGCTGGAGTTAGAGGCTGTTGGGACTTCTGCAAGAGCAGCAAGTGTTTTTAATTACTGCGCCGCTCTGGAGCTCCAGTCTGTGGTTTTTAAATTTCATCATTTGGGTGACTAAAGGAATTAAACATCTGGGAGACATGGCTCTGTGGCTAATGCATCTATTGCACAGCTCTGAGAACCCAAGTCCTTGTCCCCAGCACCTGTATAAATGCTGGACAGGTGTGTTGACCAACTATAATCTCAGCAATCCAGAGCAGAGCAACAGGGGGTTTCGTTGGGCAAGCTGGTTAACTAGATTAGCTCAAATTGGTGAGTTTTAGGCACAGCAAGAGACTGTCTCAATAAAGTTAAGCAGGATCTAAGAATGCATCCAACATCAACTTCTGATCCTACACACAGGTGTACATGTGTGTATATGCACATGTGCACACATATCACACACACACATACACACACACACATACACACACACACAAACACAAACAAGTGCCATCCTGTGTAGACATTTTCATTTGTAAGTTTTATTTTGTGAAACATATCTTCAGACAGTTTATTAACTTTTCCCATCAGATCTTTGTCTTCTTATTGAGAAGCCAGATTTCTATCTGTCATCTTTATACAGCCCCTTGTGACAAGCACAAGAGAAAGAAATACAAAGATCTAGCATAAGTCATCTACCTTGAAGAACAAAAATGCTACCATTTAATTCTGTTAAATCTTAACATAGCTTCGAATTTCACAATTAGTGCTCTTTACACTTAAGAAATATTTGCATAGTTCAAAAATCACACACAAAAAATTTACTCTATATTTCCTTTTAGAAATACACTTTATTCCCTAGCAGTGGGATCAGGGCCTGTCTATAATGCTTGAGCTAGCTTTGGGGAACCTATTCCTCATACTGGGTTGCCTTGCCCAGCCTTAGAACAAAGAAAGGAGCTCAGTTCTACCTCAACTTGATATATCATACTGTGTTGACACCCATGGGAGACCTGCCTCTTTCTGAACAGAAACAGAGGAGTGGATGGGGGTACAGAGAGGAGTGCAGGGGGAGAGAATGGAAGGGGAGGAGGGAGAGGAAAGCGATGTCAAGACGTAAAATAAATGAAAAAAATTAATTAATAAAAAAAGAAATACACTTATCCAAAATCGTAAACAAATATCAGATAATGTACTCAGTGAATTTAGATTCTGTGGCTCAACCTACATCAGTTTCTAGAAGAGTAATTTCTGAAAAACCGACAAAAGCTGAGCAGACCCATAGGAAGACTACATGAAGAAAGAAATATTCTATAGTTTGAGTGCAGGGATGCTAGGTAGTGCACATCCAAGTCAACCAGCTATTTGCTCAAATAAATAGGGTATCTCGGTTGTAACATAAAATATATCTCAAAGGCAAGAAAGATGTCTCAATACCACGAAGGCTGTGTGTGTGTGTGTGTGTGTGTGCGTGTGTGTGTATGTGGGGTGTGTGTGTGTGTGTTTGTGTATGAGTGTGTGCACACATGTAGGCATGTGCATTTGCATTCATAGGAGTGTAATCAGAAGTTTTCTGCTAAAACTAGTGTATGTAGTTCTTGCATGGAGGAAAGAAATTTATTTAAAAGGTTTGTGAGTTCAGACTCTGGAACGCACATGATACAAGCAGAGAAATGACTCTAGCAAATTGTCCTCTGACCACCACACATATGCCATGTGTGAGTTTACATACATTTCTCATTCATGTTTTAGGTTTCAAAACTATTTGTTAAATTATATATGTATACTCACCTATGTGTGTGTGTGTGTGTATGTGTGTGTGTGTGTATAAGCCAAGAAGATAAAGATAAAGCCAAGAAGATACACAAGTATGCACACCTGAGTTGCACCCCATCACCATGGTAGCATGTATCTGTAACCTAAGACATCCTGTAGATGGGGCTTCAGAAAGGAGACTCACAACACACAATTCCTTAAAGTGAAAGATGAGAAAATGACACCTAAGGTTGTCCTTTGACCTCCAAATGTGTGTCATGGTATGTGACTACCCTTGTTCTCTCTGTCTCTCTGTCTCTGTCTCTGTCTCTCTCTCTCTTTCTCTCTCTTCTCTCTCTCTCTCTCACACACACACACATAAACACACACACACCAGCATAAACACATAAACACAGCATAAAAACATACATATGCACATACAGAAAAGATAAACTTTATATATATATACATATATATACATATATATACACATATCTTGCATTAAAACATGGATTGTATTATTATGACAGCGAAAATATAAGAAATCCCTAACTGAACAGGCAGTTACGAATTTTATAGCTCAATAGACAAAATTAATCCATTTTGCTTCAGCCTTACTCAATCCTCCCATATGTTAGCTATCTTTAACTGATAAGGGAAAGCAATTATGGTTCACACATGGAAATTCCTATTGTCATTACACATGAAAATAATGATGTAAGAGCTGTATTTATGGATCAAGCCTTCAAATAAAAGGGAGTAATACTATTCTTTTTCATAGTAAAGGCCTACAATATTAAGTGTTATAAAATGAGACCATCACTTTCTGATGTTATAAGCAATCCTTTCAAAGAGGTGTAAAATACATATTTGTAGTTGTGTTCAAATTCATGCTAAATATGAAAAATCATACTAGGAAACTAAAAAATACCCAAAATACTTCTTTTTCAAAGTCATCTGTTGCTTTAATGTAAAAGCAAGTAGAAATGACACATCTTAAATATTTTATTTAGATCTGTGGAATCTTTAAAAAACATCTGAGTACAACGAATGAATTCCAAGTAGAAAATAAAAACACCACATCCCTAAACAAGTCACTTATGCAACCACTTCAGAACACTGTGGAAGCAAGGGCTAGTAGTGTATAAAATCTGGAAGGCAGGAAGGGCTGTGAAATGCCCGTTTTAGACTATATACATCCATTATCAGCATTAACTCACAACTGTAATTACCTGCACTGGACCCACACAGATCTGCCTCAACAACAATCAGTTAAGAAAGACAGAGGGCCCGCCTAGCTCTTTACCTGCTGGGTCCAATAGGTCCAATGGATCCTTATAGACCGATTGTTACATACACAGTTCTGGTTAACCTCAATGAGTCACAAACAAAACAAGCAGACAGTTTATTTGAAAGATATTTTGGGGGAGGATGGGGGGAGAGATGTGGTAAGAAGGTAGGTGTGACAGTAGTCAGTATACATGACATGTGTGAAAGTGTAAAATAAAAATCATAAAGACATTTTTAAGATTCCAGTTTATATATTCTACTTATTTTTGGAAATATACACTTGCTTATGACTAATATAACTTAAGCTAAGATCACCTCTATGTATTATTAGAACTATGAAAATAAATATCAGAAAAACTTTTTACTACTAGGAAAGCAATGAAGCTGTGTGCACCCATTAAAAACATATTAAACATAAACATTAAAAACACTGCTACTTTGAACTTGCTTGCAGAGAGAACTTCCTAGAAACCTATTTTCAGATGAAAGAATTCAGCTCCTGCCACTTCCACTGCTAGATGAAAAATTCCACAAAATAGTCTATGAACCTCAATTAAAATTGAAGGTTGACCAGCAGATGTTTATGAACATTTGCCCCTCCATATTTATAATGTGATCAGGACAAGTTCCAGACAGATCCTCTTATTGTCACCACATGTTAATTTACCAATAAGATACCAAAAAAGCACAATCTTTTTTTGGAATCATTAATATTTTTGTATCCCCATGAAAAGGGAAATTAGTAATTAGATAATATCATGAGTAAAATATAAAGCTCCAAGAAATATAAATACTTCAAGAAGTTCTGTTTTTCTATATGTTAAAATAAAACATCTTCTCAGAGACATTGTCCTGGAACACCTGTGGAGTAAAAAAAAGCAAGGGGAATGTGATAATGGCAGCATTAAACCACCATTGTCTAGGAAAAGTCAAATATTTCCTTTGCCTCACAGTTCAAGGAAAAATCAAGAAAAGAATTTTGTGAGTCCAGCTATGGCACAGACTTTGGGTTCTGTGTCATATAATAGGATGGAGTATTATATGTAATGACATGGAAATAAAATTAAAACCAGCTAGCTAGTAACTGAATCTCCAGCGAGAAAGTGTATACCAAAGTACAATCACCTGACTTGTCTGACGAAGCAGAATATTCACTATGATGACGTGTTTAACACCTTTTAAAGTATTCATCAGTTTAACCACTAGTCCAGAAAATGAATAATCTTGGTGATATGCCTCCCATCATACCAGGCTTCCTCCTTTATTTCTGCTTTGACTCTAGCTGTGGTACCCAAACTATTTCACATTCTTCTCTGGGGCTTCCACACAAGCTTGAGTGCTGATACTAAATAAAACATTTTCCCTGGTTGGTCACACAAACATCTGTCCCCTTCGGAACTGCTGTCATACTTCTCTCTTCATCCTTGAGGTGCATAATCCTATATCCTATGTTGCAATGTTTAAAAACCAGTCCACCTAATTAAGGAATGCTAATTCAAAACATATTTTACTCCAAAGTTCTGTACTAAACACATTTAACCTCAAAGCAAACTCCATGAATCATAATCTCATACCATTGATAAAACAAGTTTCTTAAACTGCAGGTAAAGACACAGTATTCTTAAGCAAGAGAAGCTGAACTCANCTTGGAAACTTTCTCCAAAGATCTAGCTCATTGCAGCNGTGAAACTGGACCTAATGCAAATACCTTTTATCTTCAACTAATCTACGAGCTGAGGCCAAAGACAGTGTCTTTTTTCTTCTTTACACTTCTTTCCATTGCTCACACTACACAGCATTAGCTTGCCTGTGTGTTAAGAGCTTGAAGGGAGGGAGGCATAAAGAATGTATGCAGCATATTTCTTGTGGGGGTCCATAGCATGTTCTACCAAGTCTTTATTTGTATTTTAAAGGCCCATGCAATTAAAGGCAGNTGCTTCTGTAAATAAAATTCTTCGGAAGTCAGTGAATATATGTGAATATGTTTGTTAGTTAGGGCGGCAAGCTGCTTTTTNGTTATTTGTGTTCTGTTTTGGGGGTGCTATGGAACAAGCCAAGGGCCTAGAACATGTTGTGCAAGCAAACTATCACTGAGCTATACCCCAGCTACATCAAATTGCCTCTTTATGCATTCATTCCTTTTCTAGTTCATATTTTATTCATTTCACTCATCTACACTCCTAGGATATTGTCATAAACAAAATATTTCATTTTCTATTTCTTTAATAACTTCACTCTGCTTTCACAATATTGATGAATATTTATAAACAAGAGTCAGATAAAATGTGCCTTTCTATCCATAGTGAGCACTGTATTCCTATCTGAGATACTCCCTCATCATTCTGAGCAGAAAAACTGCAACATAGAAAAAGCAGGCTGATGAGGGACTGCTCCTCCCACACTCAGAACTCCACAAAGCAAGTGTAATAGATTGGCAGGGAAAATGGCATTTGAAAGTAAGTTAGAACAAAACAAACTTATTATCCCCATACGATTGCCATGAAAGCCTTTCATTGGCTGAAACTTAGGACAAGAAAAGAAACAGCAATAGCAAAAACACACCTGTGTGTAAATTCACTGTCAACTAGTATAACCATTCAAACACATACACGGTTGACCACAATTCTACCTGGAGACATTAGTAAATGATACTTCAACGAAGCTTCTGCCACATGCATGATAAACCTGCCAAGCCATGAAAGGAGTTGAATTCCTCCAGGGGAAGGTAAAGGGGGAGGCCTCTCTTGTTTTCTAATATCATACACTTCCCAAACACTAATCCACATGACCGTCAGTATCAGCTGTTAGTCAGGTCTGCACTCTGTCAGTTAAGAAGGCAATTTTCTTCATTTCATTTCAACTCCTATGGTACATTCACATAAAATTCGAAAGTGCCTATTACACTGCTGTAATGTCATCAAAATTTCAGTAAAAGGAATAAATCCAAAACTTACTCCATACTATAGTTATTGACTGGCAACTTCAGTGAATACAGTTTTGGTCCCTCTAGACATACTATTTATACATAAAAATTTAGCTGTCTTAAAGTTAAGGTTGGGAGAATTTCACCAGGACAAAATACAGGGCTTTAATTTTTCAGTTTATTTTTATGCACACAATTAGACTCACTGAGATGATATACGGAACCAGCATTGCTGTCCTGTGATCTAAGTAAACACAGCCTAAGTAAATTGTTTAGAATCAACATTTGCAAACAGGAGAACTGCCGTGCCATCCTTGATAGAGTCTGAAATAGACTGAGGTGAAGCTACAGAAAGTAATATCAAATACAGGATTCAGTGCAAGTAACTGAGGAAAAATTGACTGAAATTTTTAAATTCTTAACAATAATCCCCAAAGGCAATTCAGCTTTCAATAAGTGTAAGTCTAGGAATGGACACAGTCACTCGGAACATTTTACTTCAAATATCAGGATTTCTATAAGGTGGCTGAGAAGGACTGAGGGTGCCTGTACTGAATCTTATCACACAGCTAACGCTATCAAAATGATATGTTTACAAGACAACAGAGTACAGCCTCATTCTCCAATATCGGGCTAGCCATTCTCAGTCTCCTGAAGTTAACCAGGAATGAACAAAAAGTGTATCTTCCTATTTCCTCAAACCAAGTTCCCCGGGTGTTTTGCATACCGAGCAAAACACAGTGTGCAATGCACGGGCATTAAAGTTGAGAGTTTCTGTCTGTGAAGTGGATAGTGACAGCCAAGGACACACAGGTTCAAGTCCAAGCTGAGTATTAGGCGGGTGGCTTGAAAATGTCAATCCAGAAAGGCCTAGGGGAAGGGATACAGGCTCCCACTGTTGCCACCCTTCCTCTCCCCTCCCTCTTTCTCTCTTGTTCCCTTCCAGGCTTCTCTTTCCTTGCGGTTTCTCATGGAGACGACAATCAAAGC
>LZPO01067350.1:20370-31929 GCA_001675575.1 Neotoma lepida
GAAGGTGTCAGATCCCCTGGAGCTAGAGTTACAGTCGGTTATGAGCTGCTATGTGGATGCTGGGAATTGAACCAGGGTCCTCTGGAAGCACAACCAGTGCTCTTAACTCCTGAGCCAGCTTTCTAGCCCCCAGAAAAAATTATAATGATATTAGAAGGAACATAAATAGATCCAGCATACAGCAAAGTAAAATTTACTTTGGCATCCAATAAAAATACCCAGTCAAGAAAACAAGCTGAAAACACAAACCACAGTGGAAAAATAATCCAGCAATTAAGGACAAGCACAGATGTTAGACTCTGCAGATGAGGACATTCAATTANGGCAACTCTGTTCCACAGATTCAAAGAGTTATAGAAAGATACAAAAGGCATAAAAGGGTTGAAAATCAAATGTCATATGAAAGCTAAAATGCCAGCAACAAAAAAATGCACAGGTGGGATGAACACTACACCAAAATTTTTAAAAAATTTACAAAATTTTGTAAATTTTAAAAAATTTACAAAAATCAGTAAACTTGAAGATAATTGATTTTGGAAGCTATGTGAAATGAAAATAGAATAGTTTTTTTTTCATGAAAAAGTGGGAGAAAGAATGGAAGAACCAGAAGATACAGAAAAGGGCTATGAAGTGTTGTCTTCTGGAGATGTTACAGTCATCATGATCACCAACTCTCACCAGCAGTGGTTGCCAGCACTGGGTTTGTACAGGAATGAACCAGTCAACAGTGAGGCATGGAGAGGCACTGCGTATCCAAGCACTGTTAATATCATAGCTNTATAAAGAGCAAGAGAACAAAGCAACCTCCCAAGTACAGTTGAAGTCTCTGGTAATGCCATACATTCTTTTTTTAACATAATTTCTTTATTGATTCTTTGGGAATTTCATGCACCCCAATCCCATTCACCTCCCCACATCTAGATGTGTATAAGAGACAGCCCATATCCTCCCCTCACCCCTGCACCCCCAAAAGAAAATTTTAAAAAATCAAACCAAAACAAAACAAAGAAAGTAAACAAACAAACAAACAAAAATAAGAGCGAAACAAAACCTCTCCATCTCTCCTGCCTCTCCATACGCCCCCCCCCATTCTTCCTGCTGGTATTTGAAGTGATGTGTCATGTAGTGTACCCTTCTGTCCAATCAGCTTTACTAGCAAATGTTCATTGCAATGAGTCATTGGTCTGGTTCAGAGCCTCTGCTTTCTGGTTCACCAGCATCACTGGATCCTCGCTGGAACTCCCCTGAGATATCCCCCGGCTGCCCCAAGTCATGGAAATCCTGCGAGTGTCCTTTCCCAGGACCAGTCNCTTCATGAGCTCCAGCAGGTCCTAGATGGGGTAGATGTTATGGTGGGCCAACCCAAGGCCCAGCTGTGGGCCTGGATTGTAGCTGAGCTAGTCAGTCAGGGCCAAGGGCAGCCCCCCTCAGGTGGGGGGCAGAGCCAGCTCCCCCATACTCATGCCATCAAGGTCAGCTCTCCCTGTGGTGAGGGGTGGGGGCATCTCTCCCAAGTACAGGGACCAGCTCTCCAGTGAGAGTCAAGNCCAGCTTCCTACTGTGGTGTCCAGNGTGAGACAAGGCCAGCTTTCCCAAGCCAATGAAGGGCAGGACCAGCTCCATATGGCCTTCTGATTCCATCACACACGGTTTCTATGCCCCCCTGAGGTGACACAGGTCACAGACATCAACACAAACCCTAGTTACAGCTGGACAATGGACCTAGACATGGACCTTGGCAGCAGCTCGAGGCTGGATGAATGCCATACTTTCAATGTTCCAGTGAACAATGAGGTCACTTAACAAAGTCCAAATTCAAAGGAGCAAGGAAACATTTTCCACCCACCATATTGATGCATGATGTATTGTACATAGGTACTAGACAAGAGTGATATATGACTCTATCACAGTGTACTAAAGACTCAAGACCTATAATCAACCAGTAGAAAGGAGACTAATTGGTGAATATAAGAAAAAGAATTCATGAGGAGTTAGTGGGTAAACAGAACGTGAGTAGACAGAGGAGAATGATGAGAAGGCAATATGAAGAGCTGACTTCTAGACACCTTTGGGTGACAGGTTTTCACAAACACTTCCCTTTGATGTTAGGCACTCCTCTTACCTACATTTACCTAAAGCTTNAGACTTTTGGGCGTTCTTCCATGACTTCTCCTCTTAGTCTTATTCTATATGCCATGTCCTGCTTCTTGNGTGTACACTATGCTGTATCAAGGGATTCCCAAGGCCTTCCCTCATTCTACAATGTGAGGTTAAAGGTTACTGGCTAATGATGTCCTGCTCTTCTGTACTATTCAGTCAGGGATGAGTTAGGAGGCAACCTGAAATGACTGAAGAGCACCCGAATATTCCTTTCAGAGAAGAGGATAAGGCCGAGATCTGGAGTCACTTTGTAAAATATATAATAGGAGATCAGATGTTGTGGTGTGTATAGAGGAAGCATTGAAAAGATAAAAGAGTAACTTTATAGAATCATATTTATATGTTAGCAAATTAGACATAGAGATTTTCTGTTAAATATAAGCTATGATTAGATATTAATTTCCTCCCAAAACCTACTATAAGGAATACAAGTACTATATTCCCAGAACAGCAGCAGAATAGGAGAAGAAACAGTGTCAGCAGATAACACCCACCATATTATAAAAGATGAGAGACCACAAAGTGGGTGTTAACCTACAAAATGGAAAAACATATTTAAGTAGTGCAGTAGAGGGGACTATACATGCACTCTAGAATCCAGAAAGCCAAAGAGAGCAATCAAGAAGCTTTAGAAACAGAGTGAATCTTCAGACAAAAGCAGGAGCATCCTTACACAGTTGTCAGGTGGGAATTTCAACCTCAGATACCCGCCCACCGTCTCATTCAGTCACGCAAAGTAACAAAGTGTAGGGAGATGGGGGAAGGGGACCTGGCAGGGGAAGAATGTGATCAAAATACATTGTATGAAATTCTCAAAGAATAAAACATTATAAAATTAACAAAACCTCTCTTGCACCCAAGCAGAGGAGAGAAGGATAGGCAACTACCAAACAGGAATTAGACCATCAGGGAAACAGAAGGCTGTGCTCGGGCAGAAAAGCTAGCTCCATAGCTAATCCCTAGCTCACATGAGTATGAGGAGTTAGAGAATCCAAGACTATTTAGAGAACAGAAAACTCAAGAGAAAAATGATGCATTCAGACTCTCAAATTTGGCAGAAATATAGTAAGAAGAAAATTTAAGAATGTCTTTGGAATGTGAGAGAAAGCTTTTTGTACCAGAATGGAAAATAAAGAAACTAGGTCTTGTGGGTAATAGTTTAACCCTTAGAAATTTCTTCTATGGTTTGTCTATTGCTGTGACTCATGGGTTGCAAAATTTTGAGCACAAAGGCTTTCCTGGAATCTTCCCACCATAGAACACAAATGACCACCCACTCTACATATGTAAAAAAAAAGTCATGGGCAGGAATTCTAATGAGCCATTTAAAAATTAAACTTTAAATAATCTCAAAGTTAATGGCTGGTCTAAAATTTAGGCCCCAAATTATTTCAAGATGCAGAAATATATAGAAATGAGTGTGCCATCTTTAAATGGACTCAATGTTCACTGTTGTTAAAGAGAAATGACAGAAAATGCTTGGGTTGGTTTCTTACACCGTTTTATAGTAATGCTACTAGGATTTAACCTTTACACCATCAAATTGAGTTAAAGTTCAGTAGAGACAATCAGCACAAAGTGGAGTTTTCATCTTTTTCAGTCTTCTTGGGTACCGGTGGTGCAGAGTAGGGATGGACATCACCATTCTTTATGATGACATCATTATAGCTGCTTCCCTTCCATTATTGTGTGTTCTAACCCAATGATCACTATTTTCACATGGAGTAACTTTGACTTCTTTATTTCTCTCTCCTCTTCTACGAATAACTTCTAATTCTTTCCCTACCCAACACTTATACAGCCTTAGCTGGAAATACAAGAGTTCCTTCTTTGGAGTCATTCTGAGCCCTCTGTGGGCACAGTTAGGACTTCCCTTCTTTATGAATCAAATCATTTTAGACATTATTCTGAGAGGAACTTACCATATTGCTGCAAATTTCTGTTGCTATAGAGCCTGTGTCCTTCAGCTTCATAGTTCCACAGTCAAGAAAGTTTTCTAGAATACAGCAGGTCTTTGCTAAGTGTTTAAAAATAAGAGTATGACAATTTCTTGACTATTACTCTTGTTCTTTCTAAACGTATTGTAAATAGAACAATGATCTTTTATTTTATTTCATAGCTTTAATAAAAGCATCTCATTAATCTTTAATTACAGAGCTTTGCTTTGTTAGTTTAAATTTCTTTCACTGTAAAGGCCTTCAAGTGGAGGTCTTGAATCAGCAAGCTAATGTATGTTAGAGCAGTGATCTTAAGAAAGAAACCTCAGGTCTATATGTAAAGTTATTTTGATAACTCAGTATCTTCACATCTGTTTGATCATTAATTATGATTTCTAACTAGTTCTGAAACCCTAAAATAAAGGGTGGTACATAATGATAGAGTATTATTCCATAAGCATGTATAATTAGGGATTACGATTATCCAAAGAAAACTGTATGGAATTTCTTCAGCATATGTGTTTTAAGGGATTTTTTTAACTAAATGTGGTATAATAAAGAATGGAGAGGAAATGTAAAACACACCCCATTTGCTTCAAGATAAATTTAGTACAACATTCATTTAGTAATTGTTAAGTGCTAAGAGCTGTGCATGGCACCAGAAGCTCAGCAGTAAGCAAGAGACTGGTTCTCTGACTTGATAGAACTCAAACTTCAATATGTAATTTGGCAAATTAAGTGTGTAAGTGAAAAAGCAAAAGTAAGTAGCTGTTAATCATATTCCCACATTCCTTAAGAAAACACATCACCATGTTCTCTGAATGGCTGATGTTTAGGTAAAAGAAGATTTCTCTTTGAACTGAGACCTGGAGAGAAAGGCATCAATTCTGAACAATGAGGCAAATATTACACAGTCAAGGTCCAAAGACAAGCATAAACACAGACCCTGAGATTACAGTCAAGGTGCAAGGACAAGCATAAACACAGACCCTGAGATGGCAGAGAGCTTAGTGTGTCCAATGAGTTTTTAAGGAAAGTAGAGAAGACAAGAGAGGAAATCACAATGATAGGGCATTGCAGAAGACTGGGGTGAAATGCTGAAGACAGATGTAAGGTCATGCTGTGTCTTACTGACTCTAAAGAGTCTCTGCTTCAATCCATGGAAGTGAGAAAATGCCAAAGGTATTTAAACAACAGAGGTACAAGGCCAGATTGGCGTTTTTGTAAAACAACTGATTAGCATGTGGAAGATGAAACAGAGGAATCAGAAGTTAAAGCTAACTGATGACTGTTGGACTAAGTACTCATTCTTTGGAAAAATCAAGCATAATTACTTGTCTCACATGAGGAAGACCAAAGACAGTCATATTAGAAAGGCAGTTGGGTTAAGACGATCAAGTGTTCAGTGTGATGAAAGATGTCAGGAAGTTATGCAAGTAGATTTCTGAAGCATGAGCATGAAGTTAAGGAGAACCCAAGCTAGAGGTCGAAGTTTGGGAAGTGTTGGTCTGTGGTGATATTTAAAGACATGAAAAGGACAAGTTTCCCAAAACAAGAGAGAATAGAGCAAATCCAACAGAGCTCTATAACAGTCAGTTGAAGGGGAAATCATTGCAGAGAACTGAAAAGGAGAAGCCATGGAAAGTCAACAAAGACCCATGGAGTGCAGGTTCAAGAGAAACCAAAACAGTGTTCATCAGGGAATTTGGGCCACTGTGCTTGGTACTTCTCAAAGGTAAGACAGAAGTTAAATGTACAAAGAATTGACAACATGTCAAGGCAAAGTTCAAACTGTTGGGTTATCAATAATAATTAAAGAAGAGACTGTAAATCTGCTGTGACACAGGGGACACAGAAGGAGTTGGAGTGGAGAGGGAGGGGTGACAATGATGTAGGTGCAGTGTTCATGTATGACGTTCTCAAAAAAAGAAAACCATTATTTTTTAAATTTTGGGTTATAGAAACATGCACAAGTGAAAATAGGTTTAATAAATGTAGACAAAGTCATTCATGGGAATGATGCAGTGAAAATCTCAGAGAGAAACTAGGCGGGTGAGGAGCACAGGACAAACTGTACTGGAGCAGAGGCCTTAACGTCAACAAATACACGATGCTGCATCTGGATGGCGAAGTTGTGATGGAACTGTAGAAACAAATGGCTAAGAAAAAACTGGCCTAAGCCATGAGGCTGTCAAGAAATCGTGAGCCTGAAACAGGTCTCCCCTTTACTGAGGGGCCTTAAGAAGGCGGTGGTTCAAAGAAGAAGGTGCCATCATCACTCGATGAGTGCTTAAACTGGCCAGCAAGATGTTGCAGGATGACACCCACTATTGCTTAGCAAACAATGGAAAGAGCAATGTCCTTTGTCAACTTGCAAGAGAAGATGCTGGGAGTGAGGAGTAAGCGGGGTGAATGGTGAATAAAGACCCAGAGAGAAAGGCAGAAACCTGCTTTACCCGGTGACCTTAGGGACATGCTTCAGAGGGACCATAAACAAAGTGGTTCCCTAGAGGACAATCATTTTTCTATTAAGTCAAGAACATGGATTTGTGGACAGAGTAAAAGTTCATGTGTGTGTGTGTGTGTGTGTGTGTGTGTGTGTGTTGCCAGGAATTGTCCTGGAGCATATTAGGCAAGCCCTCTACAACTGAAATAAAACACTGAAGAGTGTAGGGTCAGAGCATGGCTATCAGAGGAGTATACACCATGTGGAGAGAATGGAAAGTGGGTGACTGAAATCATGATGGGATGTGGTAACGTTTCTCTTGGTGTCTTAAAAAGAAAGCTATATGCCTATGATCTAGACATTCTAGAACATGCCTGGTCACATTTTAGTTGCTAGAGCAGCACTGCCCTTTGTCCCTGGTATAATGTCATTAAATGTCCTTGTGTGGCAGCATCTCACCCTAGAATCAATTACTCAAAACATGTCCTCCTTTCCATTTTCTTTTTCTTAGCTCAGTTGGAGAATTTGCTTTTAATGAGATCTCATGTGTAACCATCCTATCTGAACCCGCAGGCTAAGACTGGACACAGACATACTTAACAACGCTTTCCTAGTCAACAAACCATAGTGACTGATCACTGAGGAACAGGCCTTCTGATGAGGGGCATTTCCAAAACAGTTCCATTGCCAGTGTGTGGTGATGGAGGAGAAAGGAAATGGTCCTAGAATTTGTCATCTCCCTCCTGCCTGGAAAAGTTTTCAGTGCTGTAGCTCTTCCCTAAGTCACACACAGTGGATTTTCCAAGGTTTGTACCCAATGAAAGAACAGAAACCAAATGTAGAACATGGAAGGGCCCAGAGAGGGTGGCCCTTCCCTAGCCTGTAACTATAGTTTAACTACAGTTTCTCTACAGAAAAAGTTTTTAGTGCCAAGCTCAGAATTTGACTGAGAAAATGGAGAATGCTTACAGGCCAGGTAAGCTGTTCTCATTCACCTGACTGTGTCCTCTTGGAGGAATATGGAGTTACTCTCTCAACAGCTCTCTGCTCCAATTATACACTACCTGTTTATCAAAGGGACAAAAGACTCCGTTCTTCAAAATAATGAAAGGAAGCTTGAAGAAGAATTAAGATGTTTAAGAACTGCTTTGAAAAGGAACACATGTGTGGCCACATATACTCAGTTCTTTTATGAAGGGAAAATATGAGAAACAATCTGTTTTGTGGTTTCTCTGACTTTAGGATTTTCCTCTTTCTCTTTTTTTCCCTCTTTCCCCTTCTCATCTTTGACTCTCCCCTACAATTACCCTCTCTGCAACTAAATGCCAGAATCTACACTTTTCTAAGAGTAATACAACAGTCAGTAATAACTAAGACCCAGCAGCACTAGCCAGAACAACTTGCGTTGGGGGTGGTTACTGGGCACTACTATGGTATCAGGAACAGGAACAAGCTTTCTCCCAGGGAGTCCACTATTCAGGGAAGCAGTAGAAGCTTCCCACAGGGCTAGAGCTGGTATCAAGTTTAATAAATGACCCACAACAGCATTTTTTTTATTTAAATAGATGTACTTTTTATGAGATAATTCAGAAATTCTGGGTGGCGTTAACTCTGCAGTCAGAGACAGCAGGATGTTCTTCATTTCAATCTTTAAAAATTGGTGGCATCAAGACCTTAGGTATTGGGAAGATAGCTCAGCACTTATTGTGCAAATATGAAGGCTTGAGTTTGGATTGCCAGATCTCAGTTAAAAACCTGTAATCCCTAAACATGCGAGGCAGAGATGAAATCCCTGGAGCAAGCCAACTAGCCAGATTAGCCCAGAGCATGATGTTAAGTAAGGGACCCTTCCTCATACATAAAATAGAGAGGAAACAAGGAAGTTATCAGACATCAACTTCAGGCCACACATATGCATGTGCATCTGCACATCTATGTGAACCCACTCACACATGAAATCAAAACACACATGTCACACACACATACCACATATATACACACATGAAATAAAAAATATTCTAAATTCATGTTATACATGATGTTTTTACATACATACATGTTACAGAATGCCAAAGTCAAGCAAATTAGCTTGTCCATTGCCTCACAATATCTACTTTCTGTGATTTCCAAATACGAAATATTTTGTTATTAACTATAGCTACTGTGGTGTACAGCAGATCTCTGTTCATTATTCATTTAAAGCATGACTGAATAAGGTGAAGGAGGGAACAGTCATGTGACATGACTATAGGCCATGTAAATGTCAGGGAACAGAAAGGTAGCAAGAGTCACAGGAACTTCAGAAGGAATGATAGTGAAAGTTTGGTTGGGGAGAGCAGGACAGAAGGAAATAAATCAAAACAAATGAGGTTAGGAATCATCTCTGAATTTCTCGGCCAACACAATTCTTTAGTCTTTGTATGGGTTCTCAGCAACAGATTTCATGCATTGGATTTGATCGTCACCTTTGGTGGCCCTGCCACCACAGTGTACCACCTGGTTGCCTGGCAGCTTGAACATATGCCCAGCCTGCTGTGGGCTGGGGACAGCCCCAGATGACAGGGTTTCTTAAATGGAGCCGTGGAGGAGTGATTGCATGGTTTGCCTCCTCCAAGTTATTTTATTATTACTGTTGAAGAATAAATATAGAAAGGAGAGAAAAGCCACTGTAGACTTTGAAAAGAAAATCTAGCAATTTCTTTGTGGTATGTTTAGTCTCCTGCATTTTCTTCAACTTTATTTTAAGTTAAGGGTGATTGAATATCTGTAAGTCTGAATTTTTATAAAATGGAAATAATGCTGAGGTAAGGGATATTTTTTAATTAAATTTTTAAATTATGTACTCATTCTACTACCTAGTTCAACTTAAATCTTCCCTTTAAGATGCCAGGATAATGATGCAAAACTGATTGAATTAATATATATAAATTAAATAATAATGTGGTACTGAACCCGGATACAGTATATATTGTTGTTAATATATATTGATCTTGATCTATCTAAGTAGACTGGCCAAACCATTCTGACCATCATAGTCATCCCCACACATGGTACCCAAATTATACCTAAATCATCAAGAGTCTGTATTTGTTCTTCAAGTAGTTATAACTGAATTGGTTACACTGCAATCCACTTTGATGGCAGGGAAACATCATGGTGAGAATTGGTATCATACATACATGTCTGCATTAAACCTGAAACTGTCCCCTTTTCTTCATCTCCATTCATTCATTATATTTATCCATTGTCACCTATCTGCCAACATCCCAATAGATTCCAACTTCCTTTTTATCCAAACCAATTCAGGCCACTATAACAAAGGATACAAACTATTCAGAGTTTTTAAAAGTTAAAGTTGATTTCTCATAGAACTGTAGGCTGGAAATTCCAGCAGCAAAGTACCAGTGGAGTTGATGTCTGCTGGGAGCTCTTGCTCCTGTTCCTAGGTGACGTCTATCATCTTGGCCCCACCATTGCTGAAGGTCAGCGTAAGGAACATGTGATGATTGAAAGAAAGTAAGTGAGAAGCAAGAAGCCACTTGCCTGAAAACTGCAACTCATCAAGATTTACTACATTCTTAGAGCAACTGCCTTCCAAAGACTTTCCTTATAGCCACCTTGTGAAAATTGTGGGATTTTTCTTTATGTAACCTTATGTTTATGATTCATAATAAAATACTTAAGGAAATGTTTTATAACTTGGGCAGTCGTAATAATTTTAAATAAAATAACATTCCCAAATCAGTAGTTTATACTTAGCTTAATTATTTAAAACATAAATCTAACCAAGCCTTCAGAAATAATATTCATGATGGTTAGTTTTAACTGTCAACTTGACACAACCTAGTCTCCCCTGAAAAGAAAGTCTTAATAGGGACTGTCTAGATCAGGCTGGCCTGTGAGTCTCTCTGTGAGGAATTGAGGTGGAAAGACCTTGTCCTAGCTAGTGGGCAGCACCATTCCCTGGGCTCAGATCCCAGAGTGGATATAACAGGAGACGGTGAGCTGAGCACAAGCTTCTATGCTTTCATTCACTCTCTGCTCTCGATTTTGGATGTACGCAGTGATTGGGAACCCCGCTTCTGTGATCTCCATGCGGTGATGAACTGTACCCTGGTAATTGTGAACTAAAATAACTTCTTTAGCTCCTGAGTTGTTTCTGTCAGGATAATTTATCACAGCAGCAGAAAATGAAGTGAAAGCCATGTTGACACTTACTGTGGTAACTACTGATACTACTGATCACAGGAACAAAATTTCGTAAGCTTTGCTCTGAAATTCCAACTGACTCTGAATTCATCTTATGAAACATTTACTAAGCACCACTCTCTCACTCTTCAACATGCAAATTATAAAATGTTTGGCATCAGACTTTTTATAAAAATCTCAAATATTTATAACAGTTGCTAATGATTAATGAAGAACACTTCTGAAACCCATATGTTAATTACTCACATAATCCTCTAGTTTTCTAATCTGCACCAGATTCCACTCGCCTTCATTATAAAAATTAATTAATTTCAGATAATAAATATATGATGAAAATAATAAATTTAGTATGACTGTCTTCTCCTCTACCACCTGTTATATACTGATAGTCGTATGAACTTAAAATCTTAAGGCAAATGTGTACTTAGCACTTGGAGAAATACATGTTGAAAAGACACTGTCTATTTTTGTGTCAGAACGAAATTGGGACTATCATAAAGTGATAATTAAATTTTCACTGGGAAAGAATATGGCATGTAAAAGTTAAATGTCAATAAGTAGTCAGGCACTCCCTTCGCAATTCCAGGAAGAATCAGATAAAGGAAACAACTGAGAAAACAGCAACCAGTTTGAAGGAAGAACCTTAAGGCTGACCCTTCAGCACCGCTATGGAATACCTCTGAATTTTAGGAGAATGGGGGGCAAGACCAGTTTCTGCTGCCATCGTATAAAATATGCTAATTAGTAATTTTAAAACCAACTTTTTCCCTAGTGCAGGTGCAAAGTTAAAAAGCAGCCATCCAAAAT
>LZPO01067353.1:0-19254 GCA_001675575.1 Neotoma lepida
GTGTAACTACTGTTATGAGGGTAACCAACTGTTCTCTGATTGGATTTGAGCCCTCCCTACTCCACAGGAAGGAATCCATGCCTTTTACTCTAAAACTGTTCAAAAACCCATGGCAGGGAAGATCACAGGTTCCAAGTGGGAACTCAATACTGTTCTTTTGCTGAACTGACATAGTGTCAAACTCCCTTCTGAATATTTTCACAGCCATAGACAGATGCTGCTCTCAGTCTTAATCAGGGAAGCTTCTCTTTGCAGTGAACATAGTGAACGCAGAAAGAGATTCATGGCTGCATAATGTGCTGAGAATAAGTGGTAACTGGGGGCTCAGCCCTAAGGAAGACATTTATTTACACCATCCCTCTTACTGCTCAGAGAACACAGCAAAGGAAGGGATAGAAAGAAGAAGGGATGCCATCTCCTGGGGAGAGATAGTCATTGCAACCCAGACAAAGCAGCTGCAGCCTGCATAAAATAGGCTCACTGATAGTCTAGCATCTGTCTCTTATACACATCTAGATGTGTATAAGAGACAGGCCATAGACAGATGCTGCTCTCAGTCTTAATCAGGGAAGCTTCTCTTTGCAGTGAACATAGTGAACGCAGAAAGAGATTCATGGCTGCATAATGTGCTGAGAATAAGTGGTAACTGGGGGCTCAGCCCTAAGGAAGACATTTATTTACACCATCCCTCTTACTGCTCAGAGAACACAGCAAAGGAAGGGATAGAAAGAAGAAGGGATGCCATCTCCTGGGGAGAGATAGTCATTGCAACCCAGACAAAGCAGCTGCAGCCTGCATAAAATAGGCTCACTGATAGTCTAGCATGGAGGAGGAAGGCACAGAGGCCCTACCTATCACTGCTAAACTGTTTGCTGCTGACAGATTCAGGAGAGAGAGAATAATTACATTTAGATGTGTAGCCATTCAGACCCCTCCAGGCTCCAATGGACAGTTCCCATCCAACGCTCAACTAAATATATCATAAAACCTAATCAAAATCATGAATCTGGAGCAAAGGGACTGATTGGGGTGTGGGGTATTTATAGGGGTGAGAGGGAGGGCAAGGGAGAGAGACTAACCAAATACATCAAATACATGTATGAAATTATCAAATAACAAAAGCAATCAATAAAAAGATAAGGAAGAAACTCAAGCCTTGTGGCTCATACTTTTAATATATCTTTACATATCCTAATTATGCAAATTAAATGTATATTATTTAATTATATAAACAAACAAAAATGTACTCTAGAAGCATGATCTCAAAGAAATTCTGAGGCTAGAGGGTAAGGAAGAGCTGTAGAAAGAAGACACAATGGGGCTGCCATGAATCAGGACAGCTCTGCACTCAGCGACTGAGGATGGAGCAAGGGTGGGAGTGCCAGGCATGATGTGGGGGCGGGGCCAAGCCAGGATACAGAGTGAGACCTGTCTCAAAAACCCAAGGGCAGATAGGCAGCTCATTGGTAGAACATGTGCCTTGTGTGTGGAGACCTTGTTTTACCCCATCACTAAAACTATGAAAGACAAGCTTTTCATAAAACTACTAATAGTTAATTTTCTTTTAATGGTGATGTTAGGTATAATTATGTCTTTTTATTATATTTTTACATGCCTAATTATATAAAATAAATGTATATTATATTATTATTAGTTTTTAAAACACCAAAATGGGGATGTATCCACTTATATATTTATAATTAATTTCAGTTATCATTTACTCCTTTATCAATAAGCTTCAATCAGTGAGTGAGTGTCTCTTGACATTTTCTTTGAAAATACTTAGAAGGGGCTATTAAAAAGATTTACTCAATTTTTCACAATCACTGTCTGCAAAGAGACATCACTTAAACATCCAAACAAGGGAAAGGCAGTTCAAGGCCCTAACCCCAACAGAAACAGGGTAGAAATTAACTGACTGGCTCTAGATTTCCACCAGAGACAATACAAAGTGGGGGGAATCTTCCCAGAATAGGATTGCTGGTATTTAGTTTTAAAAGTTATGTTTAGTTCACAGAGCTATAATTTTCTAATTATACTCAGCTTGCCAAAAGGAAACTTTGCAGCATCCTGAGTGTCTAACAAAATCAAGATCCATTCCCACTGGGATGTGCTGAATGTTTGCAATTATACCCAAACACCCATATCTGGCTTATGAGGGTTTACCTTATGATCCCTTCAAAAGGTGAAGGTTTGCTGCCCAATTTATGTCTGTGCTAAGGTTCAAAGCTTCTGAATGAATGGCTGCAGCAAGAAGGCAGGCTATTTAAGACATGCAAAGCAGTCTAAACTTAGCATGAGTGACAGTTCAGCTTTCACGGTCATCACTGATCTGATTTTTAATCCTCTCTGGTTCACCAACCTCCTTCTCTTTTTAAATGCCTACATCATTAGGTCCCATTTCTCCTAAGGTGGTAAGGAGAGGGAAAGAAATCTATATACAAATTTCAGGGCTGAGTTTCTCGTGCAGTGATTCATTTCAGCATGCATGGCTTACTGAGCCAGTGCTGCCAGCAGCTTCCTGTGTCACCACAACATACAAGTAACCTAATATGGCTGTGCACACAAAGGCTGACAGGTTAGAAAAAGTGATGTGTGCCAAACACAGAGAGAACAATTCAAAGGGAGTCTGCTTGCTGAGATGGTGAGTTAAAGTGGAGTGACAAGCTGATATTTCAATAAAGCACATTGTGGGATCTCTTACACAGCAATTTGGGAGGAGTGAGGGGCCCTGAAGTTTGTTTCCTTAGCTGTATGTTGCTATATTTCCTTTAGAATGTCACAGCTGGTGTCCGCTCTCCTGAGTTCTGGATCTGTCCTAGGTTAGCAGCAGCGCATCCCCACCCAGGACACCTGCTTCTGCATTTCAAGGATAACCAGTCACAGTGCAATGTAACAGGAAATGTGGGAACTGTTTTATAGGCCACACTGATATCAATTATAATGCTAAGAGAAAGGAGGACCCACCTAATAAGTAGGAAGCAACACTCATTATCTGCACCATGTTAAAAAAGCAACAACCTACCCCTAGTTAATGTGGTTTTTAAATCACAAATAGACAGAAACCTGCTGGATACTTCTCTGTATGTGTTCATATTCTTCTCTGGCTTGAATCATACTAAAGGGTCTTCTAATTTCATGTACTTTGTGCACCCTGACTAGACTCGGGCTGGGCAGGGGATAACTTTGCCACACACTGTTGGCATTGTCACAGTCATCAATCACTTATGACTTTTCCATGCATGTTAACGGTTGAGATGGGCTTACAGCTTTCCCATTATGCCTGTCCTGATTTTAGTATTCACTTTATACTTTATCACAAAAATGAATAGGTAGAGTTGCTGGTAATGTAGGACTTGAAGTTTTGGTCAAATTTTCTGATAACACGAGTTTTTTTCCTGGGATTTTCCTTTGTAAGAATTTTATTTTCAGTATTTTTCAAATGATCACCAGAGGAAGGCATCAGAAACACTGAACTGGAGTTACAGGCAGTTCTGAACTACCCAGTGCAGTTTCTGGGAACCAAACTCCAGTGCTCTGAAAGAGCAGGAAGCACTCTTAACCACTGAGCCATCTCTCTAGCCTGAAACCTGTCATTTTAACACAAGGACTTGACTTCTCAAATCATTCTTTACCTAAAAGGTTACAAACAATTTGTTTACAAGCATCAAGAAAAACACTACAAAACCTCAAAACTCATCCATTTGGGCCATGGTGGTATCAGTACTTTTCTTCCTAAAGGGAAAACTTAAAATATGTCTAAGCTCTTGCTTTGAGGACCAAGCTTCAGAGTAGTCCTCTGAATGAATAGTGGGCACTGTTGTACCCAGTGACTCTAAATCCATCTGAGCACCATGTTGGAATGCCTAGTTGGGAATTTCATGAACTCAGATCTCCTTCTGTCTTTTGTACCTCTGCCCAGAGGCTGCATCCCGTGGGGCTCTCTGAGGCTCTATGGTATGCTCCCATCCCGTTCCTACCAACAGTTTCTTATCCTAAGTGGGTCCTCCCCACTTAAATGCTTCCATCCTACCTCCTGGATGACTCATTCTTTTCCACTAGTTCTTGCAAAATCAAGCACATGAATTAATTAATTCTTGTGAATGTTTGTTAAAATGTTCGCTGGCACATAGTATTAAAATTCCATTCAAGCTCTCTTAATAAGACAGTATTTCTCCAGAAAGCAGGGCTGTTTGTTTTTGTTTTGGCCTTGGTGCCTTTTCAAATAAGTCTGTATTTAAATCTAAAGCAAAATCAAATACATTTAACAACAGTGATTATTTTCTTGCTAAAAATATGGCTTCTAAGAGTCTGGCTGGAGTTTCCTGTGGAGGTCAGTTGCAGGAAGCCTGCTGAAAGAGCAGCTCATGGTGAAATCGGCAAAGAGGACTGAACCTCCACACTGGGGACACATTTAGTCAACACAAGCCCACCAGTGTTCTTCCCCACAGTCTAGCTGGGACCACTTCTATCTCAGGACATTACAGCAAGAGGTGATTGAGATAAACCATGTACTTCCTGGCAAGAATTCAGAGAAAGAGAGATGGGAGGCCTAAGGGCACTTTTAAAACAGCCCCTGTTCCTTCTCATTACAGTTTTTAATGGTATCTGTCTAGGTCTGGTATAAGGGTCTATGGTCAGCACAGTGACATACTTGGGGCATAGTGTCCACCAGGTCTGAAACAGGGATTCTCAGAGTGTGGTTCCCAGACCACAGCAACTGTAGCTGCATCTAAGTGGGGGCTCTAACCTACCTCTCCTCGAGGTGAGTCCAATGCATGTTGGCATTTGAGCTTTGAGCACAACATATAAGTCTGGTCGGCCTTCTTGTACTGCCTCTACAGTTTGTTTCCTGGGTGGCTTTGAGATAAACTTTGTGATTTCTCAGACTCTGAGTCCTCCCCCGGAAAAGATCTGTACAGAGGTGAAAACGACTTGTGAGGTGCAGTGAGTCCAGACATGGTCTATTGGAAGGTGCTCATAGGGAGTCAGAGAGATGACTAAGGATTTGGTGAGGCTGAATGAGTTTTTAAAAGTCAATATAAAGTGACAATGCCATTGATCTCAAAGACTGGGACTGATTTTAAGGGTAGACCAAAACAAGACAAGCTGTTAAGACAGTTGAGGCGATTCTGCAGGCTTCCCTGGTGGAGGGAATGAACACTGGCTTTCCCAGCATTCTTTGCCTTTAGTTACATTCCTTTCATAAACCCTTGTTGTTTGTGTAGGAACCCCCTCCGCCCCAACAGGGTCATTTTGAACACTCGCTCCATCTGCCTGTACTATTTTTGGAGGTTCTGGAAATTTTAGGAGGTAAGCCTAAGAAGCGGGTCAGTAGGGAAAGGCCTTTGGGGCTATAGACTAGTCCCAGCCCTAACCTGGCTGGCTTCTGAGATCCCTGACTCACTGAGATGTAAGCAGTCATCTCCAGCTGCCACACCCATGAGCTCTGACTCACCTTTCCTGTCAGGACCTGAACCATGGCCCAGAGTAAATCCTTCCTACTTTACTTCTTTCAGGTATCTCATCGCAGCAATGAGAAAAGCAGCCAGCACAGAGATTAGCCTTTTTCCTAGGGGCAGGAAGGAACTGAGCTATGGCTAAAGTTATCCCTGAAAGTTAGATTGAGAAAGACACCATCATGAAATAACAACTGACAAAGGGAAGCCTGATGTTTTAACTTAGAAAAACACATTTTTATGTGCTTAAAGAGAACATTAACATGTTCCTGCATCCAGACTGAAAAGGCTTCAGCTTCTTCTCTAGTCACCAGCAAGGAAACAATTTTCCAGCAACAATAAGTGCTATTAAGTACGCCAATTGAAAATGAGACTAGAATGTGTCTCACCTAGCCAGATTCCAAATCAATCATATTGGAATGTCCCCTTTTTCTATACAGATCTTAAAAGTTATTTATATCTGTGAACTTACAGAAATACTTGAAATAAAAAGATTTAAAAATGAAACATCTGCATATGAGATATGCTTACTCTAACATAATGTTTTTAAGGTCATAAGTACAAATGCGCTCACAAACCTAATTCTACTCAGTGGAAACACTGTTTGCAAGAACAGCTGGCAGCCTGCTTTCCCTTCAAAGATCTTTCTTCCTGCAAGCCATCACCTCAACATAGAGCAAATTTTTACTAAACAATGAAAATTGATATTAAGCCACACTTCCATTTTTACTGACTAATTTACATTGCCTCTTGTGATTCAAGGGATAAACAGACATGACAGAAGGGTGGTGTGTATTTTCATGTTGTGATACAGTTCCATTCAAATGATGGGTGCTTTGAATCAGGAAACCCTCCCTCTACTTCTACATATCAGAAGATATAGGAAAAAGTTCATGGACTTCTTAAATATTCAGTTGAATGTAGGCAGTTTTTCTGTCCCACCAGTCAGCTCTTTCCTGCCAGCTGGCTCCCAAATAACAACACAGAGACTTATTATTAATTAGAAATGCTCAGCTGATAGCGTAAGACTGCTACCAACTAGCTCTTACAAGTTAAATTGACCCATATTTCTTATCTACGCTCTACCAAGTGTCAGTTTCAATACAGCATGTTCATCTCCTGCTTCCTCTGTATCTGCTGGCGACTCTGCCCTCCTTCTTCCCAGCCTCTTTTGTCCACAAGTCCCGCCTAACCTCTCCTGCCTAGCTATTGGCCATTTAGTCCTTTATTAAACCAATGAAAGCAACACATATTCACAGTGGACAAAAAGATTGTTCCACAGCAGTTGAAATTATGAGTGAACCCACATGAGCCGGAAACCTTCTATTTTGCAGGCTTAGCATTTCTTTGGTAGATATAGATCTATGCTGATTATCCATTTTATGGCAATATTTAATAATCGCTTATTTAGAATAAATACAGAAAACACTTATCAAGATGTTCGTTTAATGAACACATTTATATTTCCTAGTGATTGAGACTAAATCTCCTGAACATTTCATTACATCTCTTGCTTCTGTTGTCCCGCCACAGCTATCTTTAATGTCTTTGGCCAATAGTGCCCTATAGGGTGTTTTATCTGTCAGCCCTGATAATTAAGCTCCCCATAAAAGGAGGTTGGCTATTTGCTCATGTCAAATATGACAATGTTACCAGTGATTATATTTTAGTATTTTGAATCTTGTCTTTATTAGGATTTGATTTAGTTCAAGAATGTTATTTTGTGCTTCAAAAGAAAACNGTTCAGTGAGAAAGTCATGAGTCACTCTTTGAGATAATAAATCACACAGATGTCCTGTAGTCCAGTTAGATTTTATCACTACATACTTATGTGCTTTATTTTGGAGCTCATTGGAGAACA
The DNA here is from genome assembly GCA_001675575.1 of Neotoma lepida. Taxonomy (NCBI): domain Eukaryota; kingdom Metazoa; phylum Chordata; class Mammalia; order Rodentia; family Cricetidae; genus Neotoma; species Neotoma lepida. The sequence continues at coordinate 7,321 of LZPO01067353.1, forward strand.
ACAAAATGTTCTTCCTTTGTTCAAACATTAGGAAGAGACATTCAGCCTAACATAAAATGTCTCAAATCAAATGCATGTCCCTATACAATACTAATGGTTGGCTACAGTGAAGTTCTCTAAATGTCTGAATAGACATATTCTAAACATTATCTTCTAGAAATGTTCAGAACATCAGATGTGTCAGGATTTAAGATCACCCTATAATTAATCAGTTAACAAGTATCAGGTGTGTATGTGTGTGTATGTGTGTGTGTGTGTTATGCACATGACATTGCATGTGCAGAGGCCAAAAGAACAAGTAGGGTGTCTTGCTCAATCAGTTTCTGCCTTATCCTTTCTGAGACCGGCTCTTTCAGTGAATTCAGAGGTAAGCTGGCAGCTAGCAGTTCCCAGAAATCCTCTTGTCTCATTCCTCTTAGTCATAAGGCCACAGAAGTTCATGGTCACACTTGCTCTTTACATGGGTACTGGAGATTCAACCCTGGCCCACATGCTTGCACAGCCAGCCTCCTTACCTACTGAACCATCTCCCTGGCCTTTATACCCATTTTTCAAAATGGAGTTTTTTTTTCTTATTGGTATGTTTACCTAGAAGACAACTAAATAAATATGTGAAGAGCATAATAACACAAATTATATTAGTCTGACATTAATTCAATGTTTACTTTTGAAAGTGTGAAAGTGTATGACAAAGAGTAATTTGGGAAATTGCCTGAGCTTGGTGAGGCAGAGCTCATAGTGCAATGATTACCACATTCTTTCTTGTCTTTCATGTTCTTCATACATGTGATTTTAATATTTTTTTTCATGGAGAGGTAGGGCTCCTGTGTTTTACCCTTGACTCTGGATAAACTTGTTACTGTATAGGACTTGATAGTATGTGAAATCTGAAGCCAGCTAATGAGAGTTGACAACTTCCACTTGGTTCTCTTTGGAATCTGACATCATTCTGTGAAGAAGCATGGACCACACGGATTACTCTCTGTGCAATTATTCTGGCTGATCAACAATAGCCTGAGTTCTCATCACCTGATATCTAGATGAGTGAACATGTAATTCTAACCCCAGATACCAAGTTAATCTCAAAGCTATCATGGAGCATGGACAAGCCATGTCTGTCTTCATGACCTCATTGCTTGTGGGATACCAGGAATATATGTGTTTTGTTCAGGATTCTGGTTACTCAAGTATATGTGAGATAATTTGTTGTGGATTAAGCAGTAACTATGACAACTGGTGGCACAGATCCACTACCATTCATCCCTCATCACTGTGCATAATTACCTAAACACTATGAAACCAGAACACAGCACTTGTTAAAGTTTGTCTGAATGGCTTATGCTGGACCCCTGCTATTGACTGAGGTGCTTGGATGTCCCAGTTTAACATTTGCCTCTGTCACAATTCATATCTTCAAGATTAAGGGCAAATCTCAACTTTCAAACAGAACATGTTCAAGATCCACAGGCTTATGTTATGGGACTTTGATTTGGATCCTGGGGAACAGGCCTTCCTTGCTGATCCTCCCATACAACAGGCTTTATCACTGCCTTTCCTGTGCCCCCAAACTCTCATTGGCCTTACCTTTGGTGCTATTTTTTGGTCTATGGGATTTATTTTGTGTGTGTGTATACAAGAAAAAATATAAATACTACTACTGACTGCTTTAGTCCTTTACTCATAAGCACATAGTTTTAAAAAGTAACAATTTGGTTTTGAGTTCTTTTTAAAAGTCAGAAAGTTTATATAAACTAAACACAGGTGTAGACAGCCAAACACCATAAAAAGAACAAGTTTTATCTGTTCTATCATGCCTTCTGCTCTAGGAAGTTAGCAAATAGCTTGATAAAGCTTAGTTTTAAAACAGAGACAATGTCCAGATAGCCTCTTGTGACTAGACATCAAAGAAAAGCTTCTAAATGCAAACTCTTACATGACTTTTCCAGGAAGAGATAAAGAACTGACTGTTCTCTCAGACAGAGAGGAAATAGACAGAACAAGAAAGGAATTCCACCTGAATCTAGTTTGGTGAACTAAATGAGTTTTGGGGGCTTGCTTTCAGGAGCAAGGGTGACTCAAAAACAGAGATGCCACCCAGTTAAGTTTTTACATCTTAGAGAATGTTGGGGTTTGGAGGGACTAATTGGAATCTCACAGAAGGTCTCATGACCTTCTAACCTTTCTCCATGAAGGAATGTTAATGTGCACAGGTCTCATGAAAGTGATCACAAGTGGCTCTGGTTCAAGATGTCCCAACCTACAGGAAGCAGCTATCCTGCATAGTACTTTGCTGTAGGAAAAGCTTCCATAGTTTTGAACAAGTTCCTCATCATCTTTGCATCTCAGTTCCTCAGTTCACAGACTTTTCTGGAGCTGAAGGCTGTGTAGAACATAATGACAACAAAGAGCTGGGGATGTTTGTTGTAAATTGTCACATGTTCCTCCAATCTAGAAGAACACTTTCCTGGGGTTCCAATTGTCCTCTAGAGCACAGGGAAAGAGTTCTTCGCCTTTTAATCTGGTTTCCTTAGTGGGGTCCTTATATAGTAACTGACATGGAACTCATTAGAGGACTCATCATTTTGTAAAGAATGTAGGGAGGAGGGAAGCAAGGCATAACTACAAAGAAAATAAGAGGCATAAAATCATAAACTTGTTGAAAAGCCAAGAGAACCAGTTATAAATATATTGTTCTCTGAATTAAGGATTTCTTCTATTTCTTCAAGAAGAGTTTGATAAGCACATTTCAGAATCACTCATTTTTTTTATCAAACAATGCACAGAACACTAACTCAGAGTTTTCAGTCAGTACAAGGTTTCCCAGAAAGCTTTGCGTTTTCCTTTTTTTCTTTCCATCTTCAAGAAAACAAACATGAAGGATTTTCCTGTAAGCCTATGTCATGTCATAATTATTGCTTGGTTAATGAATAGTTGTAGCAAGATAAACTGGAGCATCAGCAGCCTTGGAGTGTCTGGTTAAAGCTGTAGGAGACCAAGGGAAAATGAAAGAGATAAACACTATTTTGGTCCCCAGCCTGGGAGTTGGGACAGCCATCTGAACAATTGGCACTGCCCATGAATTTAATTACCATAAGCCTACTGTTGTGCATACATGGTAGTTCAGGCCAAAGTGAAGTTACAAAATCTTTTCAGTGGCTAATGTATGAAATAGCTTTTGTGTAGAAGGCAATAGAGTTGGGATTTCTCCGGGGGATGCCAGGACTGAATCTGTCTTCCTGGATTCTACAAAATGGAGACTTACTGTTTTTCTTTCAACTGTTTCAACTCCCATTCTAGTGAGGAAGAAAGAGACACTGAAGTCTTAGTTTTGCTTTTCTTTCTGTCTCCTCTTCCTCTGAGACAGATACACACTATGTATCACAGACTATTCTTGGCTGGCATGGTCTTCTTGCCTCAGCCTTCTGGGTTATGGAGTTAAAGGCATGAGTCACCATGCTTGGATCACTGAAAACTTTATTATTGAACATTTGCCTTGGATTGAATGTGTCAAAGTTCAGAAGATTCATTTCTTATAGGAGAGAAAATGTAGGGACNTTTAGCATCAAATAAACACATGTCTATTAAGACAAATTTTCATTTGCATCCCAAAAACTCTTGTTTTATAACAATAATCCCTTCTATTCTGAAGCATAACAAATATATAGTATTTGCTATATATTTATCTGCAGTTGTAAAAATTTATATGGTTATATTTCACTCATATAATGTTAGGGTTATATGAAATTGACTGTTTTGGTGTGTGATTGCATATAAACTACTTGTATTTTCCTGAATTTCCCCCTATTGAGTTATCCACAATGATTCCAGATATTCAAGGAACAAAAAGTGACATCAAACTGCACAGGTAGGAAGGGGTAGGGGTATTTGAGGGGTATCTTTCAGGAACAACTCCTATTAGTTGTATCCTCTAGTAGGCTGAATTTCTTCAGTGTTTGCTGGTGAGTCCTTCTTCCTGGGGTCAACATAGTTCCTAGCCCCTGACCAGAAATCAGAGGAGTATATCCATTATCAATTCTGGACTCACATCTTGTATACTGCTTTAACATCATGACTACTTTTGCTTTCGTTCTTAAAGACTGCAGTTAAGGCTGGGGACTTATGTTACACCACTGCCATCTAGTGTCTACAAGTCTTCATTACAGTTTTACAGCACAACACTTCCAACAACTGCAGCTACCACACACACTGCTGTGGCTGATAACTCTGTTAGAGGTTTCTGGTGAATTTAAGATACTAACTCAGTGAAAGAGTTTCTATTTGTATCACATTTCACCCACTATGATTAAAATTGTCTCCCATTCATGGCTCTCTCACTTGGGGTTCTTACCATTATGCAAGAAAATACATAGGCATATCCTTGGTCTTTGATTTGTGAAAGAAATAAAAATCACTGAAGTTAGATTCCACATTGATTTAAATCAACCAAGCTTTTCTTGCTTTATTGGTAATTTATAAGCAAATATAAACATTTTGCATAAATAAGACTCCATTATGGCTTGACAAAATATCTCTGGGCATTGCTAAAAGGCAATGTAGAATACTGGGTAAACAGCCTGAGCTATTGACAGCTAGTCCACCTGGGTTTGGTCCTGGCTCTTCTACATAAACTGTTGTGCATATTTTGAGTGTTTTGGGGTGGGCTGCATACCGCAGCTTCTTCATCTGCAGATGAGAGTATCTCTTTCAAGAGCTATGGCATACAAAGAGGTATGTTTCACTGTGTAGAAAATGAACTTTTGTATCCTTTGTTATGTAGCCAGAGGAAGCTGTAGGCTTTATTCAGGCCACACATTCTGTAGTTAAAAAAGAAGAATCAAAAAAACCTACCCCTGTTATTTTTTTTTCTACACAGCCAAAACAGGCGGACTTTTCTTTTCTATGCTGAAAACTTGCATTTCAAGGATCAACACAGAGAATTGGCCAAAAAAGGAAAACAAGTGGGGAGAGGGAAAAATGAATGTTATCAGGAGTTTTCAAACAGCAGGAGCACTGCCAAATGGTTTGTGAGGAAAAGCATCTGCTGGTGGGGCTCCACTCTCTCCACCCTTCCCAATTATACTCAATGAGCCAAAACGAAGGGAAGTATTACAACTGCCTAAGTGACTGAAAAAAAGAGAAAAGAGTCAAAGCTATCTAAGCAACTCCCAAAAACATACAATCTATTGCTGTTGCCCTTTGACCTCCCCACCTCCCGAGGTGGAAGAGAAGTTCCTATTGCTGAAGACACTCTGTACTTTAGAAACAGGAACCAGAGGCCACTGAGCTAGAACTGACCTAAAAACTCCTACCTGAGAACTAGCTTTTATGGTACCAGNAAGTATCATGCAAGTTACCAAAAGAGGAAGGCAACCAACAGACCTACCCAGATATGGTGCCTATGACCATCATCAATGACCAACATGGCACAATAGCCCTACAGGTGCAGTAGCAGCACGGATATCTTGGCAGTAACAACAACAGCTCCCTAATTGGATTTAAGGCCCATAAGAAGGATACCATGCGTGATACTAGAAACCTAGCTAACTACTCAGTGCTAGCAAAATCATGGTTATTGTAGGAGACTCTGAAAACACTAGTTTAGTAAACCAGTGTAATCCCTACCAACAATCTATAAACATTTATCCTTATACCAACAGATAAGTGTAGTCTTCAATATTTATCAAGGAAACTTCTCTTTTTAACAGACAGAAGCCACTACAGAAAGCCATAACCAATCAACATGCAGAGTTGTGGAGCCCAGTCCCAATGGATACATCTACAAAACACAGCCTCACCTAAGGCTCATGGAATACTGCAGAAGAGGGGACAGAAGGATTGTAAGAGCCAAAGGATCAGGGAGCTTCCTGTGAGATTGTATCTCCTGGTTGTATTCATAAAGTCTCATCAACATGACTACCCAAATGTGAACTGAACAAGAATGGCAGTAATGAATGTGTCAAAGTGGATGGGGGAACGCCAATGGGGCCTTAACTCTAGACAAAGAACTACAGGTGACTAAGGAAAACTAGGAGTAGGAGAAATAGTCCTCCCCATGGAAGAACAACATACTGGTTGGTTGTCCAGTGTCAAACGTTTAACCCTGAAACATGCACACAGGTAGCATTATATGGACTGAGCAGGTTGTATTTAGTAATATATATGTATGTATATACCTACACATATATGTATGCAGTAACAGTTAACGAAAAGGGAGCATTGATTTGAAAGAAATAGGAGGATAGGTGGAAGGGTTTAGAGTAAGGAATGGGAAGACGTTATAATTATAATCTGAAAAAAATAAAAACAGAAACAGAAGCCCATTCTGTATAATGTAACCACAAAATCTACAGACTAGACATATAAATAGGACAGGTAAGCCACAAAGCAGTGACAAAGTTAGCTAGCAGTCAGGTTAGTTCCAGGAGCCAGCTTTAGCAGATGACATTAAAGGTCACTAAAATGACATTCTCAGTGGTAGCTGGCCTTTATGGCAAACACTGATCAGACCAATTAATTAAAATACGCAATTAGGGGAGAGCCACCTGGTTTTGCAAATAGTCTAGTGCTGGCTAGTTTTGTGTCAACTTGACACAAGCTGGAGTCATCTTAGAGGTGGGAACCTGAATTCAGAAATTGCCTATATCAGAATTAGCTGTAAGAAAGCTTGTAGGGCATTTTTTAATTTTTATTTCATTTCATTTTATTTTAACTTTATTCTTTGTGTCTTTTACATCATGTATCTCACTCCCATTCATTTCCCCATCCCTTTGTGTCTGCCCTCTGCCTTTGCAACCTCCTCCCAAAATGAAATAAAATAAAATTTAAGAGAAAAAAAAACAAAAAGAAAAAAATCAATCTCATCATGGAAGCTGTCATGTAAATAGTGAGTCACACAGTAAACCCTTTTATCCGATATCTTGACCTGCAAGTGTTCATTGCAAAAAGTCATTGGTCTGGTTAGAGGCTTCTGTTTTTTGCTACACTATGGATGCTGGGCCCTTACTAGGACTCCTCTTGGATATCCTGTTGTTGCCCTGTGTCATGGAGATCTTTGGAGAACTTTGGGTCTGCAGTACTGACCACTTCACGTGCTCCAGCAGATCACATATGGGATGGATGTTAGGGTGGGCTAACTTATAACCCTGGTTCTAGGCCTGTGTAGTTGCAGGGTTGGTCAGCCTGCCAGCTCTGCCTTGTCCTCACCACCAGGGTGAGTTCTCCAGCATTGCCCTGACTGGTTCACCCCTTGAAGCAATGAGCAAGGGGTGCGGCCAGTTCTCCTGCTTTCAGGCCCTCAGGGTCAACTCTTGCACACCCACACCATCAGGGCCAGCTCTACTGTGTTGCCCAGGTGAGGTGCAGGAGCCACTCTTGAAAGTACTGCAGCTGGTGAGGGGCAGAGACAGCTCTCCCAGTTTATGACCTCAGGGCCAGCTCTCCCCCCCTGCCACAGATGGTGAGGGGTGGGAGTGGGGCATCTCTCCCCTGTCCACATCACCATCTGGCTTCAGCATCAACTGGTTAATGTAGTTGTTACTGCTCTGATGCCCTCCAGTCCCCTAGGAATCAGGGTTATTTTCTCCCAGAAGTGTGAGGACCTGCCAGTGCAATGCCTTGAGCTATCCCTGGACATGACTCTTGGGAATCCTTTGTTCAAAGCAATACTCTTCTTACAGCACAGCTGACATGTTATATTCATGTACAAGGACCTGGTCACTGCAGCCTAAGTCAGTGACTCTGAATGACCCAGCTTCAGGCTCCACTAGGCAGGGGTGAGGCCTTTATTGAACCCTACAACAATCTCCTGTCTCCTTTGGCCTGCTCTTCCTTTCTCTTCTCTACGTATTGATCCTAAGAATATGCACTGAGAAATTGAAATGGTCTCCCCTCTAACTCCCCTCAGAATCTGCTCCCTGGGAAACTTGGCCTACAATGCTACAGTCCAAGCCAAAGTGGGACAGTGAGACAAAGGCAGTCTTGCTTTACCGTGATTAGCACTTCCCCACAGGAATGAGAGTGACAATGTAGTGCTTTAGTTTTGTAAGCAAGAAAGCTCTCCAGCCCAAGACTACTTATCAGTTTCAAGTGATGTTCAGAAGTTTCCAGGTGTTTAAGTAATGTGTTAGTGCTAGCTACAGAAACAAAGAAAAGTTCCAGGATTCCATCACTATCTGTCCTACAACTATTGCATTAAAAAGTTCCAGGATTCCATCACTATCTGTCCTACAACTATTGCATTAACCTGAGAACATCATTTAACTTTGCTATAACCTGCTACCTCAGCCATAGGTAGGTGATGGTGAGTGTAGTTTTGCCTTCTTCGTAGGATTACTGAGAAAATACAATTGAGTAGTAAAACAGAAGCCTAAGTTATGATCAAGTTATATCCGGAAACACTCCTCATTATGTCAGAATCATAAGTAAAAATTATCATAAATAAAATGTGCCGTTATACCTCTGACTTACCAAACATTGCTGCTCAGCCACATGGCTTTCTGGAGTGTCTCAGTTACAGTTTCTATCACTGCAATAGAACATCATAACTAAAGCAACCTGGGGAGGAAGCATTTATTTCCTCTTATAGCTTGAAGTCCATCATCCTGGGAAGTCAGGTCAGGAACTCAAGGCAGGAACCTGGAGACAGGAGCTGAAGCAGAGGCAGTGGAGGAGGGCTGCTTACTGGCTTGCTATTCTTGACTTGTTCAGCATGTTTTCTTTCTTTCTTTTTTAATATTTATTTATTTTACATTCCAACTGCAGTTTCCCTCCCTCTTCTCCTCCCAGCCCCTCCCCCACTTTCTTTCTGCCCCCCCCCCCCTCCACTCCTCCTCCATTTCTATTCAGAAAGGGGCAGGCATCCCATGGATATCAACAAAACATAGCATATCAAGTTGCAGTAAGACTAATTACTTCACCTTATATTAAAGCTGGGCAAGGCAACCAGTATGAGAAATAGGGTCTTAAAAGCCAGCAAAAGAGTTAGATACAGCCCCTGCTCCCATTGTTAGGAGTCCCACAAGAAGACCAAGCTACATACCTGTAACATATATGCAGTGTCCCATGCAGGCTCACTGGTTTTCAGTTCAGTCTCTGAACTCCTATGAGCCCAGATTAGTTGATTCTATGGCTTTTCTTGAGATATCCTTGAGCCCTCTGGCTCCTATAATTCTTCCTCCCTCTCTTCAGCAGAATTCCCAGAGCTTACTCAGCCTAATGTTTGATTTTGGGTATCTGTAGCTGTTTCCACCAGTTGTTGGATGAAGTCTCTCTGATGACAATTAGGCTAAACACCAGTCAATGAGTATAGCAGAATATCATTAAGCATCATTACATTGGCATTTTATTTTCTTTAATCGTGTTTGGTTCTATTCTAGGTCTCTGGGTCATCCAGCTTCTGGGTCCTGGCACTCCAGGCAGTGTCAGGGGTGAGTGCACTCTCATGGCATGGGTCTCAGGCTGGAACAGTCATTGGTTGGCCACTCCCACAATCTCTGTGCCACACTTACCCCAGTATATCCAATAGTCAGGACAGACTGTAGGTCAAAGGTTATGTAGCTGGGTTGTTGTCCCAATCCCTCCACTGGTGATCTTGTCTGGCGGGTCACAGGAGATGGCCAGTTCAGGCTATGTATCCCCTGTTGCTAGGAGTCTTAGATGGGGTCATCCTTGCAGATTCCTGGGAGTTTCCCTTGCACTCTCAGCCTGCTTTCTTATAACATCAGGACTAACTACCCAAGAATGGGACCATCCATGATGAACTGGACCCTCCCACAACAATCGTCAGTCTAGAAAAGGCACTAAGAGTTGTTTATAGGCTAATCCAATGAAGGCATTTTCTCAGTTGAGGTTACTTCTTTCCAAGTAACTCTAGTTCGTGTCAAGTTGACCTTAAACTGACCAGCACATGGAGTCTCAGCTTTTTACCCTATGGTCACATAGTAGTCTCAGAACTGTGGCTCACTGCCCAGGATTTGAAGATGGTTGCCCTGAATATCACCAGCCTAGAAAAGACCAGGCTTCAAGCTTTGAAGAATGGCTTTTACTGAATGCATATCATGTTTTCAGTCCAAAATTTGTAAGTTGAACCATCATAAGTCAGGGGTACCTGTGTAATATCCTTTAACCAGAGTAGCTACTAATACAAATTAGCTTCTCCCACCATTATTGAGCTGAGCTGGTCATGATACTTCAGTAGGGTAAGATGCTACCATTAACAATCAATCTAACAAACAACTCTGTTATCAAAACCTCATGATGTGTGCCTTAAGTTTATATGTAACTAGAATAACCTGCACAGCTATCATAGGTAAAATTCCATTGTCTTGTGGGTCTTAAGGAAATGTGGTTATGTGAGGGAAATAGTGTGTCCTCAAAGAGTCAGTTATAAGCGTCTCTGAGTAGTGTTTGGAGACTTCTGCCAGGTTAACAGCTGCTATCCATACTGACATCTGCTATTCCCCACTCAGTGTTTTCTTTTGCAGGGTTACTGTTATTTAACAAAGAGGCATTCACTTTGCTTCTTGCCAGTTTTCCTAGTAACTTCTGCTCCTGCTGATAACCAAGACAACTTTTTAGAAGATAATATTTCTCAATATAAGCAAAGGATGACAAAGGAATAGGAAGAATGATGATACAAGATAATGGGATGGAGAAATAGGAAAGTGATTTTCTTGAATTATTGGTGCTGGGGTGGTACAGTTTGCTATTTTTATTAAGGCTAGCATTATCTCCACTCAGTTGTATAAACTCTAGCTTCAATAACAATTGTCTATTTCTCTAAATCTTTCCAATCTTAAAAAAAAAAGCTCAGTGTAACACAACCAACCTTTNTGTCTGCAGCAGAAAACCACACTGGATGAAGCTTCAGGACTTGAAACCCCAATGGCTAATCTTCATAGTCCTGTGATCCAAATGACCAAGATATTTAACCATAATTATTGGGGTCATCTTGATGGAGTATAGATACAACAAAAACATCTTTTGCATAATAAGGAGCCCTGAATTTTTAAGATAGATCCATAAACTTGGGAAGCTATTTAATAATTGTTGATGTAGGAAAATGACGCTATCAGCAAACAAGTAGAGAATAAAGACTAGAGCAAGTCCTGAGGCTCAGGACTAAATGGTTACTCTGGTACAAGTCCTGGCCTCTCTTAACTTGCCAATGGAACAACAGCTTTATCCTTTTGTGGTGTCTTCTCCTAACCGCTTTCAAATCTGAAACAATAGAAGTTGTCTTTGTAGTCATTATCAAAGCATAACTTCATTTCCAAAATACAAATTGAAATCAAATTGAAGTGTCATTCAAGGGGACTGGAGATGGCTCAAAGGGTAGGATAGCATACAGTTCTTGCAGGAGGACGGAAGTGACATTCTACCTGTCACTTTAGTTCCAGAGGGTCTTGCTCTGGCCTGCATGAGCACCCACATATATGCNCACATGCATGCACACAAATATATACAATGAAATACACTTTAAAATTCATCATTTTCATTGTTAGGAACAGTACTAGATTGATAAAGATAGAGCATTGGATCTACTATCACCACAGGTGACACCTTCCATATTTATAACCCAGACAGGAACCTGGAGGTAGAAACTGCAGCAGAGGCCATGGAGGAACATTGCTTAGGCTTGCTCCCCATGGCTTGCTCAGCCTGTTTTCTTATACACCCCAGGATACCTGCTCAACTTTGACAGCACCCACAATGGGCTGGACCCTCTCATATTAATCAAGAAAATGCCCCCATAGACATGCCCAGAGGGCAGTCTGATGGAAACATTTTCTTAATTAATATTCCTTCTTGCCAGATGATCCTAGCTTAGATTAACAAAAGATAAATTAAATTAAAAAATAACTAGCAAATATATCCCCACACACATGCACCTGTACACACATCAGTATGTAAACACACACACACACACACACACAC